>JAQIWA010000844.1:0-24364 GCA_034693305.1 Eueremaeus valkanovi
TTTGAAATTTTATACTTCACGGGTCGGTCCGACCCCTCTATGCATATAGTACTTGTGGCTAAGCTCTATCGTAACAGACAGTGTTAAGCCGAATGGTAGTCTTCCTGACGCCCATAGAAAGATAAAATAGTAAAGGTATTGTTATCTATATCTACAAGAATCACCATGTTTAGTCTGTATGTCCTACCTTGAACCCATTTAGCTATTGGACAAATTGAACAAATTTTAATAACTGAATCTCAGGTAAATATGACATAAGGAACTAGGTATAAAGTGTACTGGCTTGTATAATTCACATACCGGTAGTGCATTAACTGTTCAATTGCGGTGCAATGTTTGCTGAGCCGGGACAAATTCTAAATTTTCTATTAAGATTTTGAAATGTGATTGCAATGAGTTGTGACTAATCTTTGTATATCTTATACAAAAATAAATAAAATAAATTGATTCCGAACTAAGATTTCATTTTCAGTTTCCAGTAAGAATTTTTGATTCAGACAACATTTTATATATGTTTTAGGAGCTTGAAACAAGTTGGTAATGAACGTAGAAGAGTTTAAAAATATCGTTTCCATGAGTTCTAAACATTAAAATATAAAGTTTTTATTAATGAGCGAAACAAAACTTCAAACGAAATTTCATCTTAAAAACCAAAAATAATGTCATTTTTAATATAATTTAATGAATAATCAATCGTTGAAATGAACTTAGTTTTTGAATTCAATCAAATCTTATTTAACGTCTGAACGTATATAAGAACTCAAAGTTCATTCAAATGAATATTAATTTTTGACAGATTTTATCGCTTAATAGAAATAAATTCAATAGAATTTTGAATAAATTGATTGGCCGTCAAATAATTTAACATTGGATAGAAATAAATTAAATAATGAACTCAGCACACAGTACTCGAAATACTGTACGGGTGGTACACAAATTCTGTTTTCATTTGAATCCGTATACAATTTATAAATATTTTATCGAATAATATAGGAATCTATTCTTATATTTTAAAGTATTTGCCATTTTATTTGTTTGCATGGATTAGATTTGTGATGCAAAGCATTATAGTTTAGTCCAGGTATATTACTATTTTCCGAAGTTGTTCTGTCTCTACTGTATAGCCTATACCTGTACTACAGAATAATTATTATAGTGAAGTGAATTGCAATAATGTGTTGGACAGAGATTTTGCTTATAGTCCTACTTCACTGAATATATTTGAGAGCATTTCAGTGAAAAATCATTGAATACGAGTCCATGAGTCGACTTATCGGTCACTACAGTATAGTTCCTTAAAATAAATTTTGCGAAATACCAAGTTCATTGCAGTACAAACACATTATTAATCTGAAGATATTGATCTCAGGTAACATTGAGAAAAATGATAACAAAGAAACCCTGGTAAATCCCGCATATCACACGCTCATCATTTTATTGCTTGTTTAGTTTAGCCTTTTGAGTATCTCCTATAAAACGATATGATTTTATATTTGGATATACATATGTATATATATATATATACCATATATTCGTTTCCTTTACAGTATATCTGATTGTTATTCTCCCAGTCGTCCGAATCTGAGTCTAATCTCAATAATTGGTTGGATTCGAGAATTTTTATTAATATTTCTTAGTTTTGCTTAAAAATACTTTATTTTATCGTTTATGAGATGAGCTTTAAATGCAATTAAATGTAGAGTTTTTGAAATTATGTCAAAATTTGTAGATATTTATTAAATACCAAAAATGTAGAAAATGCTCAAATATTTTACTTATCTTATTGGCTGATTCGCAGTGCAATCCTCATAACCCGGTTATACTTGTCTTGACTTTCATTGCGAAATCACAATCTATTCATGAAGTCTAACATATCTTATATAGAATTCGTAATGAATTCATGTTTTTAGGCCTCTCTAGACATCTCTGGAAAATACTAGTATTCAATGATTTCTTTCAATGCATTTACAAAAATCTGATTTATTTTCACTGAAAAAACATTGTATTTATAATAATCCATGGAAACAATGACAAAATGATCAAGATCGGCCAATGCAAGCCTACTTTGATTTTTCGTGTCAAAATTCGCTGATTTTTAATATTGATACTTGCTCGATTCTAACAAAAATTATACATTGCAAAACTAAACAATTATCTGATTAGATTACTTGACACCGGGGTCATTGGGTATTTTATTCGTATATCAAAACTTGCTCATCACTTATGCCAACCACTCTTAGAAGTCTTGCAAATATGAATGAGGTCTATACTGACTGACATCACTGACATCGCATTCGTCACAATTTGAGGTACCTTTCAGTTCATACAAAATTCAAGGTTTTGTTGGAAATTATTTTTAGAAACTTTGTCTGAAATGATATTTCTTTATATTAAATGTTTTATAACAATAACAATAATTATAATAACTTAACATAAATAACATTAAAATTAATGGTTTAACGCATATATGAATGGATTAATTTTCAAACATTCATTCATTCATTCATTCATTGATAGCAAAACTCTGACAATTGATTTGAGTAATTTTGTAGTTTGTTTGCAAACATTTTTAGATATTTTTAATTTTGAGTCTCATTTTCATAATTTTCTCAAATGTATTGAAATTATATCAAAGCAGAGATAGGCAATGGGTCTGACGACATGGATCAATTTTGAATCAACAATGAATCAATTTTTTCTCCAAAAAGTGCCCCGTTTTAAAGTTTTTACCTTCAAATCATCGAAAAACCGAGGGGGTAAGCCTCAGCCAAAATCACAAGGGATAGGGGATACCCCCATTGCCTATCTCTGATATCAAAGCTTATAAAATCAAATATAATATTAATAATAAAATAATTTATAAAATTGGTCACTGATTAGTGATTACTGATACTGATCAGACACACCTTAGAAATAAAAGTTCAATAATTTTTTAGTCGAACTTATTCTCGGATTAATCTTAAGCATAATAGAAGCTTGGTGACTATTTTATTCAAATGATAAAGCTAATATCAGTTAAACTCAACATGGTCATTTAGAAATTTTTATCAAATAACAAATATTTTTTCTTTTGTAAGTCAATTAGGAATGAAATGCTTTGATAACGGAATCAATTCTAACCCGAACTTAATTAATCTTTTCAAATGTTTTAAATTCTGGGATACATTTTTAAATATGAACTTTCTCTTACATATTTCATATCTAAATATATTTCCTCTTCAATGGACTCATTTATGAGAGAAAATAAGATAAGATAAGAAAAAAGTATTGATTTGATTATCATTTGAATAATTTGTTTAACTTTTGATTTTTATAATTAAGTAATTATAGAAACTGAGACTCATTTTCATTGAGAAAATCAAATAAACCGGAAATAATGTGAAAAATCACTTATAATTATTTTTTATAATTAGTAATTCGTTTATTAGAATGAAACTTATGCTTCGAAAAATTTGTAGAGTATCCAGAATCTATTTGGGGGACAATATATCAAGTATATTAGACCGCATACTCTTTAGCACAAGTTGGGTAACAATGTCGTGACTCTGATCCAGATGCATTCAATGTGAACTTGTCAAGCAAAAAATTATATAATTTGTGCGAAATAATTGCACAAGGCAGAAATATTGATTGATCCAGCTAATTTGAATATAAGTATATCTACGTAATCACGTAATAAATTAAGCAAGCAATAAATTATATGTCAACTTCTAAAGTAAACTTTGTCAGAGCACTTAACCAATGCCTCCATGTCTTACCCTTTATCCTTGACCTACAGTGTGAATGGCATGAGGTTTAGTCAAATTGTTTACTAAAAATATAATTAATTATTAATGTCTATAAATCATTGAAAATCTTCATAAAAACTATTCCATAAAAATAATTAAATCTTAAAAAATAAGCAAAAAATATATTAATTAGAAATGAGTTTTTCTTATGGAAATGTTTGCATTCAAGTGAATGAAAGTCAAACACAAAAAGTCAAATATTTTTTCTCAATTATAGTTATGACAACAGAAGCCTAACTAAACAATTAGTTTACATGTCTTTTACTATTTATTTGACATTTCATTATAATCTTAAATCAGGTAAATGTTAAAATAATTAAGCTATGCTCATTTTACTACTGTCCTTGTTTGTTTATCTGAAATCATAATTTTATTCAAATATTACATAAACTTTTTAATTGGATTTCATATAAATAATCGCCGAAAATATGTTATTGTTTTAAAGAATATTTCAAATATTTTGATCGATAGTAGAGTTTCAAACATTCAAATACAAAATATCACATTAAAGAAGTACATAAGAATAAGCTCCGGGTCAGTTGAATTGGAGAATTTAATAAGTGCAGAACTAATGACTATTTGAATATATCCTGAAAACAATTTATTGAATACTGATTGTCATTATTGCTGTTCAGATTGAATACATTCCTAAGTTTGTTCCGATCGGTCACTCGATTACAATAAGAAGAATAAACAAAATAATTGGAAACAACTGTAAGAAAAGACAAATAAAAATGAGTTTAAATTTAATAATTTAATAGTCGATTGAAATGTATAATCAAATTGAAAAGTATATTCAAAAACTGAGTCCTTAATCGTCAGAATTTTTTCTTCTGCTTTGAACTCTAAAAAAGATAGAATAAAAAGTTATTGACTTATATTACTTATATTTCTTATTTATCTACTCTTATATCAAAAGTGAAAACTAATTCATAAATATTAAACATTTTAGAACTCATTTGAATAAATGTGTTGTCAATAGAATTGTTTAATAATTGTGCGAAAAGTTTGATTTTAGCCACTTTCAAATTGGTAATAATCTGGGTCTTTGACTAAATTAATTGTCAATGCATTGAATGAATTTCGTGACAGATAATAGATATGAGCAAGCTTAACTGCATTCTCTAACCAAGATAAAAACTTGGGATTCTCTATTTGATTAGTTTAATGAGAATTTATTCAATTTATAATCAAATAAATAAATAAAATAAAATAAGGAATAAAACGAAAAAGTTTTAAAAGCCTGCTTTGTCTCTATGGGTTGATTTAATGATTGTGCAAGGTATAATAGTTACCTGTTAATATCAGTACTGTATATAATTATTTTAACCGTACATTTAACATTTAAATATACCTTGCACAAACATTGAATCAACCCATAGTGACAAAAGAGGTTTAATATAAAGTATACTTTTATTTTTAACTTTCATTAATTAATAAAAACAATTCATTTGTAATCAAAGTATTGACAAATAATTTAATGTCTATACCATTTGAAAAATCTTATCAGTACTTGGATTAAAAAGAATAACAAACTAAAGCATCTTGATTATATCTCTATTATGATTAAATCGACGAACAAACTGCTAATTCACTCGAACATAATTTTAAAAGTTAGATAAAAATGGAGAAATCATATGAAAAATCTGAATAAAATTCGGTAAAAAATGTATATTTCATTAATTTTCTTAAAATTAATGCGAAAATTCAAATACATGTATATTATTGTATATTAATATTGAACTTAATGTTTATATCCTTTACCAAAGAATCTGTATTTTAGTTCAATTCTTAATTGTTTTTCAAAAGTTTTAAACTAAAAATATATTTATTGAAAAATCTTAAATAAACAAAAAATTCGTTAATTATTTCTAGAGAATGAACAATCAAGCGAATGCTCATAAGTGTGAAATGAAGCTGGTTCATATTTGAAGTCTATTAAAAAAGATAAGAACTCATGTTTTAGGAATAAAATTATGATTTTTTTCCAAAAATTTCTTATTTGAATAAATTTTATTTCTATTTAATTGAATATCGGGTCAAAAATGTTTTGATACACATTCAGAAAATGTCACTTAATATTCAAATAATCGTTAATTCAGTTTCACATTCAGTCATTTTTTTTGTTAAAATGTTTTATAGAATATATTATTTTGACTACTCGTGAGTCGAGACACACGACAAACATCTCGTATGCCATGTACTCATCCGACATGTATTTGGATTTACTTTCATTTTATTAAATTATTTTTGTTTTCTTTTCTTTGAATATTTGCTTAAATTAATAAAAGGCATAAAAATTTGGATCAAATATATTAATGACCTCTCGTATAGTCCTGTTTATACTGACCCTCACATCTGACCTGTCAGTATCTGAATCATAAAAACAATATATATTTGAAGATTACGTCATGAGATGTACGAACTTTGGGGAAAAACCTTGACACGACTTCTTTGCTTTCTTATGCAATAAAGTTTAGCCAATTTCTGGATTCAGAGCTATTTTTTGGATAAGTTTACTGTTTTTTAGACAAAATAAGACAAAGAAAGAATGTTTTAAATTGTAGTAAATATTATTTAATAATTAATTATCAATTCTCGCAAATTCTTTGGTCAATATTCATATCATTATTTTAACCCTGGTTAAGTTTGCAAAGTCAAGCTACCTTTTCTTGAATAATATAAAATTAAATTACATGGGTTATTTCCAGACTTCAATCAACTACAGTATGGCTGAAGATTACAAACGTCTTGGTACAAATCTTTCGTTAATACCCAACTTATTTTTGAAATTATTTGAGAATATGTTTTCTGAAAACCTTTAACTCTTTTCTAATAGAAATAATCGGAAAAATAGTAATAATTATTAAATGCATTAATTTTATGATTGTTTCGCAAAAAAACAATTATAAAAATAGGCTAAATGTTAATAATGCAAATGTAGGGCCATTTATGTGTCTCAAAGATGTAAAATTCGAATTAAAACAATCCTGGGGGGTATTTCTGATTTTTCAATTTGCAAGCTTCCCTTTGTCTTAGTTGTTTAGCAGAAAATAATTAAATTATATTTTTGTTTTGTTTTCATTTTATTTTTATGGTTTCACGAAATACAGTATAAAAAATATGATAATTAGATGAAAATTAAAATCTTATTTATTTAACCGAATAGTGAACTCTGAACACAATTTTTATAGTCTCGATAAGTTTAAATTGAAAGTGAGAGTCAGTGTTAGCTGTATTGAAAGTGGAGCTCAATTTGTGGGCTGAGAATCGAGTGTAGAATCACTTGGAGAAGAAGGAGGCACTGATGCAGGTCTGGTGATGTCGTGGTTCTGGTGTTGAGTAGTGCAGACAAACCGTAGTTAAAGCACAAAATTCAAGTACAACTGGATTTCGATCACTTTCCGCAACCGTGTGTATAGAGTCGTGAAAAACGACAGTTGACTAACAATTGAAAGCACTTTCACTCTCAACGCCGTTAAAGACACTTCAATTCTGTTGTGCAGACCAGACATCGATTAGAGTACAGAGTATTTCAATATAATATTATTTCTTTATTATTAGTACAGAGTTTAGAGATTGTCATAAAAGCGTTTAAAGTGATTGAAAATAGATATTCAAAACTTGTATTTGATTTTATGTTTAATTTTAATTTGTTTCTCATAATTAGTTGTTTTAATCGTTGAAAAAGTTCTGATTTTTATTCTAATTATTGCTTTGCATTTGCTTTGGGTTTGATTTGAATTTTTATTTTTGTGTTTTTTGTGTCTATTATTAGAAGTTTTTGATTAAGAGTTAGTTAAGAAGGTTTAACCGACCAATAGCTGTCGACAATGGCAACAGATGTTGCACCCGCTGAAGGTGCGGGTATGGATACTCAAGTCAGTTATCCAAGACCTGAGCCAAAGCCAATGCCTAAGTTTGAAGTAACAGAAGATATTGTTATAAGTGGTATCGCAGGAAGATTTCCTGAATCTGATAACTTGGATGAATATGCGGACAATCTGTTCAGGAATGTCGATATGGTTACCGCCGATGACCGTCGTTGGCCCGTCGGTAAGTCTCAGTCGATTCTCAATCCTTTCCATTAGTTTTATATCCACTAATCGATTGAAATTAGGTCTAAATGACGGTCTGGGCTCTCGAACCGGCAAAATAAAGCACATTGATAAGTTCGACTCGTCCTACTTCAGCACTCTGACCCTTCTGGCCGATGCGATGGACCCACAGGCCCGTATTATGCTGGAGACCACTTACGAAGCTATTGTCGACTCAGGAATCTGTCCGCAGAGTATGAGAGGAACTAAAACTGGAGTTTATGTCGGCATCAATACAGTCGGTATGACTTAAATAGACTTATTTTTCATTTATTAATATAATTAGAATTAGTTCAGAATATATTTTCATATTCACTACTCATATCTAGTTTAACCTCAATTGAAGACTACTTTCGCTAAAAAAATCTTAAACCGCTTCGAGGTATCCAAATGTCAGTTACATTAGCCAACAGTTTGATCGACACTATCTCAGTCTCGTCATTGCTATACATAACCACAATTTTAAAGATAACATAACGTAAGGGAATCCCAATTCGATATACAGTATGTGATCAGTGATCACCTATTTTGCCATACATTTAAAATCTAAGCTATGTTTGGACTAAAAATTAAATCAAATCTAAAGCGCTCTCAGCTATGTCTCACAAACTGTAGGAAAAAGTTATAAATATATCCAATGGTAAGCAGTTGTGAATATTTTTATGCTATACTTATTTGGAATATTTTTGCAATTGTTTTGATTGAAATCTTTGAAATATTTTAAAATAAGTTAGAATTTATTGATACGATTAAGAATTTTGTGCAAAAAATAAGAATTTAAGCATTTTTAAGGTTGAGATCCACTCTCTGTCGTCAATGAAGTTTCATAAATATTCCGATCGATCCTTATCTTAATCAGAGGCGGATTCTCTAGAATTTTACTTCAAATTGATTTTTTCCATCAAAATATACGTTTGAACTGAAAAATCCAATTTTCATGCATTTATTTGAATGCATTAAATTCAGTCAAATTTCAATTAAAGCTTAATAACGAATAAAATTAGTGTAGTTTTGATGAGCGATAAACTTATTTTATATACAGTTTTGTTCACACTTTCCTGTTTTGACAGATATATTGAATCAATCAAATGTATAAAAATTATTTTAATATTCATTATTTTCTCTATACTTTCTTTGGGTCACAACCTAAATGACATTTATCTTGCTAAGTTTAAACTTTAAATTTTATACTAATTCCAAGTTAATTATGAGTAATATTTTTTTATTAATGAATTTTTTTCAAATCTTCTAAAGTTATAAATGATTTTCAAAGATCTTTCCTCTAAAATAAATTCATATAATTTATTATTTTAAGTGAAAATTTTGATTGAATGTGGATTAGTTTGATAGTAGAGAAGTTCAATGTTACCCACAAGAAAATAAATTAAATTAAACTTATTTGAAATATTAATGTACAGTACGTCCAAAATGATTGATTCACTGCAACACAAATCTCAGCACAAAAAGAATGCCAACAATTCAGTCAAACGGCTATTTTTGGCCACAAAAAAGATTACATGACTTATCCATACTTTAAATCGATTGACATTTAGATAAAAAGATTCATAAAATGATTTTATTCATTGTCGCGTCGAGGTCAATAGTGAATCTAATGCAGACATCGGCAATGGGGGGGTGAGGTCACCTGGAATTTTGACTCAGGGCCCTTCGGGTTTGCCGCGGAGTCCCTGCTTATACCAGCTCTAATCAGAATTACTGTATTTTTTGCACTTTTTTTAATGGTCCTGGCTAACCTCTACCTCTACTTCCCTTGAGCAAAACTTGTGGCCCCCTAGGGTCGAGACCATTGCCTATGTATGCTCTACTGTCTGCTTAATCTTCAGACAAATTAACAATTTATTTGATCTGATTTTGAATGAATAACAATTAAATGGTTTGAATGTCTGACAGCCTGTGCGGATGGCTTACCTCAGGACGACTTCAATGACTGTCGACGAAAAGAGGCCGCTCTTTGGGTTTACGGCAGTTCTAAGGCCTTATACGCCAACAGAATCTCCTTCTTATTCGACTTTCACGGGCCGTCCACTCTCATTGATACGGCCTGTTCTGCATCTATGGTGGCGCTAACAAATGCACTGCAAGGTACAGGGTACAACCTGGTACAATTTCCTATACGAGAGCTCCAGAATCCTCTAAATTTGTGCTCTCTCTCCCTCTCTCTCTCACATAGATATTCGTTCGGGAAACTGTGATTCGGCAATAGTGGCCACGGGCAATCTGACTCAATCACCGTTCAGTAATGGCATCTATCAGGTAATAAAGAGGAGTATATAGTTCCAGTGCAAACTACCACACCCTCACATCCTCCCCGAGAGAAGGCAAGTCTCAATAGTAACAACGGGACAAAGCGGTGGTAACAAAATTCTGTATCACCTTGTTCAAATTAGCTTTTAAATTAGATGCTTATAACCAGCGATGACTCAAAAGTATAAAAAAATTCTGATTTACAGCTGAATAAAATCCAGAAAAATATTCAATTTTATCATAATATCTAAAAAAATTCAATACTAAAGTATTGACTCCCATACCGGGCGCGAGTAAACTAAGATCTCTTCTGGTTGAAAAGTGCATGGACAATTTGGATCGACATTTATTAATATTATGCTAAGATGTGTCGGCACAGTTTGCACTCGGAATGCAAATTCTAAACAAATTGTAAATATATTGACGTTTATTTTGGTATTTAAAACACATTCAGTCCATCGGTTTGTTGGCTTCGGATGGGAAGTGCAAAGTATGGGATAAAAAGGCCGACGGATTCGTGCGGTCGGAAACAGTGGGCGCACTGTTCCTACAGAAGCGAAGTCAAGCCAAACGAATCTATTCGACTGTTTTGCACGCGAAGACAAACACTGATGGCTTCAAATCGATTGGTCTGTTCTCCCCCTTTTGGTTGAGACAAAGGGATCTCATGATTGAGACCTTCCACGAGGCGGGGGTCGACCCAAATGACATCAAGTTCTTTGAATCTCACGGAACGGGAACTAATGTCGGCGATCCTCAAGAAGCTAAGGCTATTGCAGACGCTTATTGTCACGACAGGAAGGTTTGTCCCAATTTGATCCCTGACCCCTACGCCTTCGTCTACATTTAATGATAAACAAACTAATAATTCCAAACTTCTTGTGCCTAACCTTAGGAGCCATTACTCTTGGGTGCCGTCAAAAGTAATTTAGGCCATTCTGAAGGCTCTTCGGGTTTGTGCTCATTGGCCAAAGTGATCGTCGCCTTCGAGAATAAGTGCATTCCGGCTAACCTTCACTTCGAGGAACCGAAGCCTGAAATCGAATGTGTGGTCAATAAGACATTGATTCCGGTTATGAAGAACACTCCGTTCGAGAACGGGATCGTTGGCGTCAACTCGTTCGGTGTGGGCGGAGTCAACGCACACGCACTGCTCAAGTCCAACGAAAAGGAGGCGACGCCCGAGACATACAAAATATGTGATCCGATCCCACGTCTGGTGAACGTAAGCGGACGGACAGAAGCGGCCGTTAATTATGTATTTGATTGGATAGAGAAGAACCCGACTCGAGTGCATCGAGACTTCTTGGCTCTTCTGAACGATGGCATGAAAACACTGACAGTTAAGGGCTCTTCCAATTTCCCGCACAGGGGGTATATGATTATCAAAGAGAAAGCCACAGAAGATAACTCTGAGATTCAATACGAATACCAGCGAACAGTTGTCGATGCGATGAGAGGCGCTCCGGTATGGCTGTGCTTCTCAGGAATGGGCAGTCAATGGACTGGAATGGCCCAGAAATTGATGCCAATTAAAACATTTGCCGACGCTTTGAGACGATGTGCGGATACACTCAACCCGTTTGGCATAGATTTGATGCACTTATTGCTCAGCGACGACGACATGGCTCTGAAGAAGAGTCCGACCAATGCTTTTGTTGCCATTACTTCCATGCAATTAGCGCTTTACGACACCTTCCGCTTACTCGGTCTCGAAGTGGTCGGCATTATTGGTCACTCGTTCGGAGAGGTTGCCTGTGCTTACGCTGATGGCTGTCTCACACTTGAACAGGCAGTTCTGACCGCCTATTGGAGGGGAAAGATTGTCGAGACCTCTAAACTTCCGAAAGGTATGAATGCATGCAATTTGAAGACTATTTTTGATTTTGATTTAAAATAAATATCAATTGAATCTGGAATATAAGGAATGTTGGCTGCGGTCGGCCTCACGTGGGAAGAGACCAAAAAGCGCTGTCCGGACGGCATAGTGGCCGCCTGTCATAACGGCATCGACTCGGTTACTATATCGGGTCTGTACGACAATATGGCTAAGTTCGTCGAACAGCTCAAATCAGAGAACATCTTTGCCCGGGAGGTGGCCGGAGGGGACTATCCATATCACAGTCCGTTCATGAATATCGTTGCGCCACAACTGCTCGAATCACTGAATAATGTGATTCCGAAACCTAAGCCTAGAAGTGAGAAATGGGTCTCAACTTCATTCCCGAGAGAACAGTGGGACTCACCTAAGGCCAAGTTCGCTTCAGGTTCGCCTCATTAATACCGAACCCATTCTTATGACAAGAAATTAAATAAAATTTCTCTTATATTTCAGGCGAATATTTCACGAATAATCTGATAAGTCCTGTGCTCTTCAACGAAGGTATGAAAGAAATCGGCAAAAACTCATATGTGGTCGAAGTGGCGCCGCATTCACTGTTTGAGTCCATATTCAAGCGATGCTTTCCAACCCTTACTTATACGGGGCTAATGAAGCGGACAGAACCGGATAATCTCATATATTTCCTCTCCTCTATCGGAAGACTCTATTCTCTGGGTCTAAATCCCTATATAGAGAACTTGTACCCGAAGGTGGAGTGGCCGGTATGCAGAGGCACTCAATCGATTAGTTCACTGATCCAATGGGATCACGACAGGAGTTATTACGTGAAAAAGTTCCCGGAATTCCACAACTATGCGACCGCTTCTGACTTTGTTATGAAGTTTTCGTTATTGGAGTCGGACTGGCATTTCCTGAAAGACCACGCCGTCGATGGAAGAGTTCTCTTCCCGGCCACTGGCTATTTGTTGATGGCCTGGCGACGATTGGCTGCTATGAAAGGCCAACCCTGGATGAAGACACCGGTGCACTTCGAAAACGTCAGATTTTTCCGGCCGACCCTTCTCTCAGAGGCAGCTGAAGTGAAATTCACAATACGTGTATTGGAAGGAACGGGAGATTTCACAATTTCTGAAAATAATGTCATCGCTTGCACCGGTAAAGTGTCGACGCCTGAGGACCCGATTCTTGAAATGCAGGACCAGTTGGACGAAGAGATCGTTGAAGAGGGAGACGACGACAAAATGCACGAACTTTTGTTCAATAAAGACATTTATAAGGAATTGCGAATTCGAGGCTATGATTACGGACCCAAATTCCAAGGCCTGGTTGAGGCCAGAGGTGATGGGCGTAGAGGTACTGTAAAGACAACACTTTTGATAATTTGCAAAAATCTAAATCCATTTTATATGAACCCAAAGGCAAAGCCAAATGGACGGGTCATTGGGTCAGCTTCGTCGATTCTGTCTGTCACTTAGCACTGGTAGCCCTACCAATTCGGGCCCTTTTTATTCCAATCGGATTTCAATCTATTCGTTGCGATCCAAACATTCTGTTTGAGGCCATAGAACAGGTGAAGAAAGAGAAGGACGAAGAAGTTGAGGACAGGGAGGAAAAGCCAGAATTCTTCTATTTCAGCGACAAGGGAAAGGGAAAGGCGTTGGATGAGATCAATCCCGAAGATGACATCAAAGGAACAGAAATTATTGGCGAAATCAGACCAGACATGTGCGACAAAGAAGCGGAAGAAACAGATTTGATGGTTAAGCAGCACATAAAGCAACTGAACGCTGAGGACAAGATGGCCACTGAGATCCTGGGCATCACTAATATTGGTTATGAGACCGTAGAGGCAGAAGAGGACAAGATCTCTATACTTCCCGTCTCTTTTGATTTGAACTTCAGGTCAATCGTAACCAAAGGCCTTGAGATTAAAGGCTTTATTCCAGTGAACGTTCCGCGAAGACCCGGACAACAGGGACTGACACTTGAAAAATATGAATTCATTCCCAATTCTGAAGATAATGCTATTGAGAGTCCATTTAAAGAGAATTTCGCGGAATATGTGTCCGTTTGCTGCTCATTGGCTGAAAAGGTGTCTCAACTCACCGGTAAAGTCAGTCAATTAGTACTTAACGGCTATAAGTTGGCCGACGAGGAGGTCGTCAAGAGATATACGGAAGTGCCTGAAGACAACTGGAGACTAATGCGATTACTCAAAGACCTCATTGATCTCAAAGTTGATTCAAATCTGAATGCAATCGAAGACCAGAAGAATGAGCCAGTCCATTTGGAGGACGCCATCAAAGAGATCGTCAATAAGAAAGAGAACAATTTGGCCAATGATCTGATCAGTACTCTTGTCACTAATGAGCGATTCATCCGTCCATTCGTTGATATAATTCTGGAGAACACAACAGACAAATCGCAAATAAAGGTCTTAGAGATGAACGCCAGCAAAAACATTATGGCTGTCAACCTAATTGAGAAGATCAAAGCCTCCTGTATCGGACTGATCAGTGTCGATTATGTGATCGCAACCCCCAATCCCACTACAATACCTGAGGAGACGAAGACATTGAATCTGAAAACACTTGAATGGGATTTGAATACAAATCAATTCATTAAAGACATTCAATCGCTTGACTTATTGGTATACAGACTGACAAACAAATTGGTCAACTCGTGGAAACTCGAAGAACAAGTTCAGGCTTTGAGTGACGCCATCAAGGTTTAAATTGAACATTGAATCTGAGTTTATATTTAATTTTTGCGTTTTAACCATATTTTCACATTCCTATGCTTTCAGTTCAACGGATTCCTCTTCATCACCGGTCGGACTAAACTAACGCCACCGGAAAATACAGTCTTTGAACTGTTGGGCCAAAACCCATCCGAAGATATTTTATCGACAAAGGAATTGGACCAATTCATTAAATTGGCGGCTAAGGAGGGTCTGGAACTGGTCGGCAGAAAGTCTGATTCGATGACCACTTGTATCGCTGTCTTCCGGAAAGTAATGACTGACAAAAGGGAGCCATTGGTTGTGAACATACCTAATGGTCAATACGAAGATTGGGTCGAATCACTCAAAACTGTTTTGCTGACCAATAAAGAGTCGGAGGAACCGAAGAATATTTGGTTGATCGCCAATGACATCAGTTCTAATGGAATAATTGGTCTCTTCAATTGTCTGCGCTTAGAACCGGGCGGTCAACACATCCGGTGTATCTTCGACTACGACCAGAAACTGCCGAAAGAAATAGATTTCCATAAAAAGCCGTTCAATGAAGTCATTCGATTGGATTTGGTCTCAAATATCTATAGAGACGGCAAATGGGGTACACAGAGACACATACTGTTGGCCGAAGAACAGGAGACCATTGAGACGGAACACGCGTATCTCAATGTTGTGACCAGAGGTGATATGTCGAGCTTGAAGTGGTTCGACGCTCACCACAAGTATTTTCCAAGTCTTCCTCCGGAGGCCAAGAAAGAGCAGGAAGTGCTCTGCAATGTCTACTACTCTGCGCTCAACTTCAAGGTTTGAATTACTCTATTATTTATTAATATTTGACACCATTTGAAACCAGTTGGATGTGATATATAGGATGTGGTGCTGGTGTCGGGTAAGATACAGCCGGGACCTGAGGGCGCACTTTTCGACTGTATTATTGGTCTGGAATTCGCCGGTCGTCGCAGTGATAATGGGAAACGAGTGATGGGAATGGTTCCGTTCAAAGGGATCGCCACAACACTTCTGACATACAAAGACTATCTGTGGGACGTTCCCGATGACTGGTCACTGGAAGATGCGGCTACGGTTCCGGTCGTCTACACGACTGCTTATTATGCGCTTATAATGAGAGGTAATCTAATGGAAGGCGAATCAGTGCTCATCCATTCTGGTGCCGGGGGTGTGGGCCAGGCAGCCATCTTCATATGCCAGAGCATGGGATGCGAAGTTTACGTAACCGTAGGTAACGACGAGAAACGAGAGTTCATTAAAAGCAAGTTTGGTATCGATGAGGTGCACATCGGGAACAGTCATGACGTGACCTTTGAAAGACAGTTCATGACTGTATCCAAAGGCAAAGGCGTAGACGTTGTGCTCAACTCTCTCACTGAAGATAAACTACAGGTTTGTATCGGAAATATATTTTATAAATAATTTATATATATTTTGATATAAATAACGATTTAATCCAATATAGGCTTCACTTCGATGTTTGGCACCGAACGGAAGGTTCTTAGAGATTGGCAAATATGATATGCAAATGAACAAGAACTTAGGTCTGTTCGCATTCCTTAACAACATATCATTCCATGGGGTGGGGTTGGACTGTATCTTCCGAGAGGGCCCCTCCTCTAAGAAATTGCAGTCATTTATGAGAGAAATGACTCGACTTCTGAACGACGGCATCAAAAACAATGTCGTAAAGCCTATTGAGAGGACTGTCTTCGGCACCAAACAGGCGGAACAGGCATTCAGATACATGACTACTGGCAAACACGTGGGAAAGGTGTTGATTAAAGTAAGAGATGAGGAGTTAGAGAAGATTGTGGTAAATCCCAAGCCTTTAGTGGTCAGAGCGACCACAAGAACGTGGTTTCACCCGTTGAAGGTATAGAGCACTCGAAGCAACTTATCATATGTTTAGTACTAATAGAAAATTTTGTTATTTTTTTGTAGACTTATATCATTGTCGGAGGTCTGGGAGGCTTCGGACTTGAGTTGGCCTATTGGACAGTATTACGCGGCGCCAAAAAACTTGTTCTGACCTCAAGGACTGGTATTAAGAATGCGTATCAAAAGCTATATCTGAAACGATTCAAAGAGTTTGGAAAACTCATTGAAGACTACAAAATCGATTTAACGGTTTCGACCCATAACTTGACGTCTTTGGAGGGAACGCAAAGACTCATAGACGAGGCCAACAGTAAAGGACCCGTTGGCGGCGTTTTCAATTTAGCCCTTGTTCTGAAGGATGCGATGCTTGAGAATCAAACGGCAGAGACGTTTAGGGAGTGTTGTGAACCAAAACTGGAAGGTTTGGCCCATTTGGACAAAGTTACGCAACAAAAGTGCCCGAAATTGGATTATTTCGTGGCTTTCTCTTCACTGACCGCCGGTCGCGGAAATGCCGGTCAAACCAATTATGGTTACGCCAACTCTGGAATGGAAAGGATTTGCGAACAAAGAGTGGCCAAAGGTTTGTACAAAACATTTCAAAACTTTTCTAAAAATCTTCTCATTTTTTAAACAATTTCTCTGAACTTCTTCTTCACAGGACTTCCCGGACTTTGCATACAATGGGGTCCAATCGGTGACGTCGGCATCGTTGCGGAACAGTTGTTGGCCAGTGAGGAGAAGGCAGATATGATGAAACTGTTCGCTGGTATTCTTCTTCAGCGCATCTCCTCATGTCTGGACGTTTTGGACAGATTTATGCAGAGCTCAGAGCCAGTGCTGGCCTCCACTGTCAAAGCGGACCTGGAGCATCAGGCGGGGGCTTCGGAAGACGAAGTGCTTCAACAATTGTGTAACCATTTAGGGATCGATAAGCGACCAAATGATGAGACATTAGGTGACGTCGGTTTGGACAGTATGGCTGCCGTTGAGATTCAACAGCGTTTGGAAAGGGATTACGACATCTCATTGGCGTTGTCTGACATCAAGAAGATTACTGTCGGAGAACTCAAAGAATTCAGAGACGGAAAGAAAGATAGTCTAAAACAATACGCGGCCGACATAAAGAAGGCCCGGGCCAACCTGTCCCAGATCAAGTTTGACATTCCCAACGAACAGACGACTCTTCTGAATGAAGTCAAAACTGGTATTAATACTAATTTATTGATTTAAAAAAGGTTTTAACTACTATTCCAATTGATACCATTCCCATCCAATCCTCTTCAGGCAAACCCCTATTCTTTTTGCCTCCAATTGAAGGCATATTTGAATCCTTGCGCACTTTGGCCAAAGAGATCGATCGACCAGTGGTTGCACTGAATTGGATGCGAACGATGCAAGAGCTCAAAGACATCAAAAAGGTTGCGCTTTATTATAAGGAAAGACTCAGACAATTGGCACCAGAAGGCGATTATGATATTGTTGGCCACTCATTTGGCGCTGTTATTGGTATCCAAATGTGTCGTAAGAAAGTACCCCTCAAGACATTGGTTCTGTTGGATCCGTTCGACCCGAAGGGTCTGCAACAACAGGACTGGAATATAGACGAACGCTTCGAAATGGTCTTCACATACCTTAAGGCTTACATTCCCGACAGAATCATAACACAGATCCAGAAGGATGTGATGGAGATTAAGGGAGAACAGGCCCGCATCACAAAACTGATCGAGCTCATGAAGCACTACGGGGGCAAACACCTGCACGGAAAGGATGTGGATGATATTATTAGGGGTTCGTTCGAAAGGGCAGATATGGTCATCAAATACAAGAAGAAAAATATAGAGAAAATGAAATCCGTATCCCAGACCCACTCAACCAAAGTGGTGAAGAAGAAGCTGAAACAAGTGGCCACCGATGTGTCGCTCATCAAACTCCTTAAGAAAGAAGAGGACTTCCAAGTGATTCAGGAAAATGTGCTCAACAGCTATGGCTTCAGACGAGAGGTTTGTTTGCACTCATATACAACTCGTTTGTATTCTTTTCAAAAATCATATTCAATGAGAATATTATATAAATTTAAAATTTGTTTTCAGGACTTTGTGGGGCGTTTCGACATCTATACAGTACTGGGCAGTGAGGCTGACTTTTTGTCCACACATCTGGCACGAGTCACCGAAATTCTCATGAGCAAAATAGAGCCAAGGTCATAATATCGACCTCTGATCCAATTTAAAATCATTTTATTTTTATTCTATTATTATTTTATTTTTTTTATAAATCATTTTTTGATTAATGAATTTTTTTTGGTAACGTTTCGATTGATTGTATCGTTGATTGTATTGTTTGAATTGATGAATGAGAATACGAATCATATCTTTTAAATACTTCTTATTTTTACACTTTTATACCGAATTTATTTTAATCTCTTTTTTCGCACAAATTTATATTTTTTTTATATAAATATTATACAAATCATGAAATACTTTGCAATTTTGTTAAACTCTGTACTCTCTCTATCAAATAAATACTCTGTTTTTGTAAAAGATCTTGGTTATTTATTCTGATTTGAAATATATCGCGGCCGGACACTGTCTAGTTCAAATTTTACTTGAAATAATACTTTATGATAACTAGTTGTCGGACCATATTTATAATCCGACAACTTTTAAAAGATGTGCCACATATTCATTGCCAGTCATTTCCAAATAGTTCTCAAATAACTAGAAATTCAGATAATATCTGGATGTGATGTAAGGGTTGAACTAATCTTATTACCAGAGCCTGTAAAAGCGTAGAGCCTAGCCAGACATATGAGTCTGGTGTCATCACTACCAACAAGAGGGGTCTTAGCGCATCAGCTTAATAATTAGCCGGTTAACTTTCAAACACAGTTCAAATATGACATTTTTGTGCTAAAGAAAGCACTGTTTGAACTGAAACTCAGCATAAGTAGAGAACACGAACACGACATTGAACCTATGCTGACTTTTCTTCCACACTGTATAGCACCCAATATGCAGAACATACAGTATATGTCAAATAAAATCAAGGTTCAATTTTTGCTGACTTATATACAGTATATTCTTAATATTTATTTCTGAATATTTCTTATCAAATGTAAAATACTCTACTCGTCTGCTCTAAGTTAGTGATTTACAATTGAGCCTGAGCACACTTTCCAGTAGAATTTAATGATTAGAGTGTTGTCTTACAACAAAATGAGTGCAGAATTATTGGATAAAAATTAAATTATAATTAAAGACTAGACAAGTGATGGGAAACGTCCGGCAAAATACCATATTCTTAGGTATATAAACATTGACAGCAATATTGCATTAGATTTATAAGAATTTATTTTATTATAAAATAAATGAAAATAAAATTAAAGTTTATTTTGAATTATTTCGTATTCATTGAGAAAATAATGTTTTTTTTATATATAATATTTGTCTATAAATCAGAACAAAATATCTGGTTCTGGTTTTTCTGTTGGAGTTAGCGATGGGTTGCTTGAAGTGGAAAACGTTTCGGTACTCATTCTTCGCACAGGCATTTCGGCCTCAGCTTCGGCTTTCTTCTGAATCTCTTTTATTAATATCTCGTCCTCATTGGGTTCGTCCTCATTGAAGGTAAAGCTCTGAATCTCTTGCTCTTTGGGTGGTTTGCTTACGGCAATATTGCCCTTCTTGTGCGCCTTCCCTCTATGATGTGGTCTACTCTTTGCATTCTTTTCGGAGACTTTTATATTAAAATCATTTGAGTCATCATTTTTATCGACTTTTTCTTTTGTTTTAGGCTTTCCTACAAATACTGCAAATCCGGCGACAAATGCGATGATTATTACAATTATAACAAAGAGCACAGCTATGAGCCATAGCCAACCACTAGAGCTACTTTTGGAAGATTCAGCTTCTGAATCAAGACCAGGAGCACCCTGATTGTCATATTTATTGGGTCTTTTGCCATTTGACCAATTGTACAAATCATTTGGTTCTGTTTGTTGTTCCCAATCATCCAAATCTGTTGAGACAAATGACGTAATGTCTGCCAAATCCTGTGAACTCGTTTGCGGTAGTGGTCTATCGTTCGGCCATTTCTGGTCATCTTTAGCCGCAATTGGTTTCGTCGCGAATTCAAAACTTTTTAAATAATAGTTTAGATTCTGATAATCAGCTTTTAAATAGATATCTTCCGAACAGTCGAATAGATCAGTGAATATATCACTGGTTTTGTTGACAATAATATTCTCAAACTTCACAGAAATAAAGAAATTATAAACGAATTAATTAATTGTTTGAATAAAGATATTACAAATACTAACGGCTCCACCAAATAGCTTGACATCTATTTTATAGTAATACCAACTTTTAAGAACATAAACGGCATCTTCAGTGGCAAAGGCACTGTCGATATAATTGGGCAAATCAAGGAACTCGTTTATACCCCCGGTTCGGGTCATTTCATTCTTTGTTTTGTCAAATATATAATATTTGTCGTCTATATTCAAAAGTTTATAATTTAATTACAAAATATAATTAATTTTATGCTTCACTTAAAACCTTTGAATATATAAAACTGTTGTAAGTCTTGCAGAAAGAAAATCGCATCAAATGGAGTGGGAATACCAGGGAATATGTCTTCAATTTTGTTTTGGCTCCAAATTTTATTAACGAACTTATAATAGGAATCATTCTGTGAAACAAATGTTAATATTTTTTTAAATTTTAATAAAACAGAATGTTTTGAACCTTAAAAAATAAGATTTGTCCCGTCTTAGAGTCATAATAGGAGGCGTCCAAATGAGAGGGCAATTTATTCCATTCTGAGGAAATTGGCCGGGCGTATTCTGTACGTGGAGAACTGATTCCTGTGATCATCCAGCTATAGCTTCCTCTGAAGACCAGAAGTGGTCGTAACTTATTATTGAGTGCAATCACAGTATCGACAGTAGCGTCCAAACAGAGGGGTTGTGGGCATCCCATCCAAACCTGATTGTATCCCATCGTACGGATGCGAACCTTCGCATTCATGGCGTTAGCAATCGATAGCTTATATTAAGAGATATTTTAATGAAATATTTGAATCAATTAATAGAAATTATATTCACTTCAATCGACGGTTTGTCCAGAGTTTCGATTAAATTGAAGTAAATTTTATTCATAAACCAAAGGGAATTGACTATAGTTTGGTCGGAAAGCGGCCAATGGTCTAACACAAGGTATTCTCTGAATAGAAGATCAAAATCTGTTGACCCGTCCACTGGCATCTCCTTGAGCTCACTTAACTCTGAAACAGTTGTATTTCCTCTAATCCTTATTGAATACAAGTATTGGCTGTCATTTCGATAACCTTTTTGTAAAAATTTTTGATTCAATAAAATTCAAAATACTGTTGACTCGAGTCATACCAATATATCTGATGAGAAGCTGATCTTTCAGTTTATTGTTAATAAATGTGGGGTCGGGTAATGTGCTCACAGAGAGTATGCTATCGGTTAGACTTTGCTTGCCCTTCAAGTATGGGAACTCTACTTCCGGATCGATGAGCACTATTTTGGTTGTGCCGGACAGTGAGGGGTCGTGTCTCCAGAGTTTGCCGAACTGTAGGACATATGCATTGAAACGAATTGATTTGAAATCAAATTTCATTAAAAATAAATTTAAAAATAGAAATACTCTTAAGAAGTAAATCATATGATTGAACTCGAATGCAGTGTCGATATTGTCGGGCAATTGGTTCCAATATCTTCGGATCACTTGTGGATATCCATCACTTATGATTGGCTGACCGTTTCTACTAATTGAATCCGTTCTCACATATGAACTCTCAACAAACGCATAGAGACCTCCATTCAGGGGGTCTTTTGCAATGCCATCGACGGTGACGGTTGGGATATCAGAGCAATACTGTGATGCCGTGTCTTTGATGTAATTGTCAGTTGTAATCTTTGTGGTGTAAGTGTCAGAGTTGACACAAATAGCAATTAATGTGAATATGGTTTTGGATAAAATAAATCCTATTATAAAATCCATTTCTATATAAATATCACAAAAATTGAATAATATTTGTCTGAATGTCGTTCAGTGAAGCGAAGAATAATTATTAGAGATTTCGAACAAATAAATAGAGATAGGATTTAAATGTAACAATACTAGTCTCGAGAGCGGTTCCAACAATGAAAAAGTAAGTTTTCTATTGTTTCTCACGAAATATTTCATTGAATATATGAAAATTAAATTCAAAACTATTGAAATATTTTGACAACAATTCAAACAATTTGAGGTAAGTGTTAGTTTGCCATAGATTGTACCGATGCCCCCGGGCCAACCCGGTATGAATCTAACAAGTAAGCTTAAAACCATAACAAAAAGGACCGGCATTGTTACCGAGATTAAATGAACTAGATTCTATTTTTTCATGATTTCAACAATAAATTAACTTTAATCCGAATACAATTTGATTGATGACTAAAATTTTTAGTTTACAAGTAGTATAACGACAAACAATACAAAAATATTATTATAATTAATATGATATTCGAAACTATCTTTTGTTTTCATTTATGTCTTCGTTTGAAAAGTAGTAAAAAATTATAAATACTTATGACTTGTTTTTGTATTGTTTTACAAATTTTTCTGTTTCTTATATTTATACAAAAGAACCACAAAATATATTTTGAACATAATTTCAATTTAATATAACATTTATTCGATAGTAATCTTAATATTAATTCATTTCTTTATAAAATACATTCAATTCGTTTGAATAAAAATTTTTTCCAAATTATATGAAAGATATTTCTTATATCTTAAGGCAATTCTTACAATCAAATGCTTATAATTATATCAATATTTTTCGATTATATTCTTTTGAGTCAATTAATGCACTTTCCATACGATATCATAACATATAATACGATTAATATTTGTATTTATAGAGAAAAATAAGAATTTTGATGAGAATTCTGGAATCTATTCATAAAGATCTGCGAACTATAAAAATACGGATCAGTATTCAGATAATCCTCTCAAGAGGTGTGCTTTACTTCGGAGGTCCGACTCGTGTGCGCCGACAGTCGATTGAATATTGTCATTACTAACTCGAATAAATCGGCCTAAGGGTCAAACAAATCAATTCATTTTATATTTTTATAATTTTCATTACAGACACAAAAAAAATAGCTTTCATTCAACACAAATGTAGAGTTAGTTTCGTAAACATAATTATAATTATAATCCGAATCCGATTTATAATAATAATTATTTTAATTAAACTGAAATAAAGCGGAATATATTGACTAACTTTTATTAAAAACTTATGTCAACTGTAGAAAAAAGAATAAAAGGTTGAATCAAAATGCACATGTTCATTTTTAAAATCTATTTTAATACAGGTATTAATAATTATACTTTATTATAATTATCATTAATAATTGTACTCTACAGTGTTTACTGGATCAGTTACTATTATTTTGAGCTAATATTTCAATATTGTTTGATAATAATTATAAATATTGTTGACTCAGTTGACTCATATTTATAATTATTATCAAACAATATTGAAATATAAGCTCAAAATAATAGTAACTGATCCAGTACACACAGTACAGTATATTGAAAAATTCAGATTCATTTCAAGATTCATATAAATTTGTTGTTCAATTCAAGCACAGTCAAATCAAGCACACTCCTACAGAAATAGAAATGTAACAGTAGTACTCTATTTATAATTACTTTATTTAATT
>JAQIWA010000845.1:0-24362 GCA_034693305.1 Eueremaeus valkanovi
CAACAGAAAAGAGATCGAAAACAAACTGAAAGAATTGGCAGAAATAGAGAGGAAAGAGAGGGAACAGATCGATGGCAAAGCGGATATGACTATAGCCGAGGAGTCGAAGGAAAGGCAGAAAGAAGTGAATAAATTCACGGATAAAGCAAAGAAAATGTTTGAAACGAATTGATCAGAAATACTCTATTATTATTCAAAAGCCTTATTCTTATTCTGTATTCAATTCAATTAAAATTCTATGAAAACAATTAAGTTTTCTCTAAAATCTTTTTTATAACAAATACTCTATTTATGAATATTTTTCCATTCAATGTAAATATTATTTTTATATGTTTTTTGTATTAAACAACTATTTCAATGAATTCATAGACTCTAAGTTAAGGGCTGGAATTGTGAGCAAAAATTCAAAATAGTCTGAACACTTGTTCAAGAAGTTCAACTGCCTTGTTCAAATATTGTCATAATTTATTTATCATACTAGTAGTATTTGAGCATGGTACAGGCCATCAAACTAAGGCATCCTTTCCTCAACTATAGTTTCTTGTACCAGAATCCCATTTAATGATTTAGGTTTACCTTGGCACTCTTTCGTTTAGTTGCAGCAAATGTTTATATTTGCTGAACATTTCTTACAGAAACAAGAATTGATATAATATTGAAACTAAAAAATCAATTTTATATTTATATCCCTTTGCAATAGACAACACTACTGTATGTTCAGCCATATAGAGTCCAAGGCCTGGAGGATACCCTTTCCCCCATTCGCCTCAAGATTATTAACTAAAAAATTATCAAGGTGATTTATAAGAAGATTCATTCAACGAATGAGCGAACTTAACGAACAAAAGTTCACGAAAAATAAATATTTCTATAATACAGTCAATACATGTATAAAATCTTTTGGTCAATCACTGCATATGAATGGACTGAGAAATCAAATAAACCTATACTGTACAGTACAGGTAAATAAAATAGACACAAGCAAACAAGATTTAATTCAAATGGGTAAATTTGCAATTAATAAACTGCACTTAATGTAATCGCGCGAACACTTAATTCAAATATATTTCAGTTATTCTTATTATTACTGAAAATCTTTGTCCAAAATGTCTAAGACTTATAAATTAGTTGCCGACAGAAGAATATATTGGAAAATATCAGCCATACATGAGTTATAGTGAAAGTCTGTGAGACATCTCGTCATATCCTTCGCTACAATACTCGGCTGTGTCTGACATCAGATTGTTTTAGACTAATGTCCGAATGGACTGAAGATAGAAAATACTAATTATTTTATTTTATATTTTCTCTAATATTTTTGAATATATGGCTAAATATGGTCTCATAACGAGACTCTCATTTGATGGCATATTCTCTCAGAAGTATTCCTCTTCTAATACCAACTCGTCTTCCAATACATGTTTGTACTGTTCGTACACTTCCAGTAAATTGTCTGCAGTTTTGACACTTTTGGTCATATCTTCCAATTGTCTCAAAGCCTTCACTTCTTCTGATTGTGTTTCATTCGGTTCATTTCCAAATATAGATCCCATTCCTTCTTCCCTACCCTTTGTCGCTCTGAAACTCATGATAGCCTTTCTCTCGACTGCCTTGGAGTGCTTGGATTGTTCTAGTATATTTCTGAAGACATAGCACAATCCCCACTCCAGATCCCACTTAATCTTCTTAGTGTTGCCGATGTCTTCACTCAGTCCGGCTCTGAACTGGTATTGTTTGTCTTTACCAACGAATCCCAAACCAAAGTCCGCCCATTTGGCCACAACCTCATCATTCTCTCTGAATAGCAGTACATTACCCGTTTGAATGTCTCCGTGTGCTATATCATTACTGTGCAGATATAACATACCTGTGCGCAAAAAGTATAATTTTAAAAACGAAATAAAAGAAAAACAATTATATTAATGTATAAAAACATTTATGACTTACCGGCGAATAGATCTCGAATCCAATTGATTACGATATAGGACTCCAGAGACCTGTGATGTCGTGACAAATAGGATCCTAAATCTCCTTCGTCTGCGTAATCCATAATCAAATATACCCTTTCAGGTGAAACATACCTTTGCTGAGGATTGTCTGTGAATGGGAACGACCGATGGTTACCCATATTGATGATCATTCTGATGGGAACAACATTCTTATGATAGACATTCGTCATAATATATTTCTCGGTTTCATACCTTTCCCTCCGTTCCAATGTGTCCCGGTCACATTTGGCTCCGAACTCAACTATCTTGACTGCAAACCGAGCCTTATTTGTCAGATTCTGGGTCTAAACAACGATTAATTAATGAGAAAATTTAAAAATATTAAAAAATTTACATTTCTTCAAATGGTTTAATCACATCTGTTCCGTAATATCCTTTATAAACAGCGCCAAAGAATCCAACCCCAAGCAGACCATCCGGGTAGTCAATAATATAACCAATATCTTCCAGTTTTTTCAGGTCTTCCAAAATATTTTCCGAAATCTTTTCCTCTTTTGTGTCCTCTTTCTGACCAAAGATCCACTCGAGACCAGTCATTTCAGCGGCCGGGGGGAATTCG
This sequence comes from Eueremaeus valkanovi, assembly GCA_034693305.1. NCBI lineage: Eukaryota > Metazoa > Arthropoda > Arachnida > Sarcoptiformes > Eremaeidae > Eueremaeus > Eueremaeus valkanovi. The sequence goes on from JAQIWA010000845.1 coordinate 2,569, forward strand.
CTGCCGTAATGATCCCATTTGAACTGCATGGGTGGTCCGGCTTCATTACTGGGCTCTTCGGCTTTAGGCTGTTCCATCAGTGAGTCACGTCTAGAGATTTTTGGACCCGACTGTGCAATAGACGAGGTTATCGATGACATCGGTTGTCGTGTCTTAGGTCTGACTGAGGGCTCTGTTTGAGCCGCCATTGAAGGCCATTCTGACGGATAGTTCTCTCGCGAAAGTTTCATCTCTTCTGCCGACGACTCTTCAGTCGATCCCTGTCCAGAGCTGTCTGTCGGCCCCACTGACCAAAACATATTCATATCATCTGATGACGAGTCTCCATCTTCTGGTTCTTTAGGTGTGGGTTGACCTCTACCTCTATCACTGGCCATATTTTGTCGAACCACTTGATTTCTGTCCTTAATTCAGAAATTTTTTATTTTCAAAGAATTTTATTTAATTTTAAAACTTTTAAACCATCTGTCAGTCTGTTCACAATTGTTGATAATTTTGCAAAAAATCAAGTCTAAAAATGCTCTCTCTTTTAAACTAATTTCTGATTGAAACAAATAACTGGATAGAATCTAATTCATGCCAGGAATTAGCAAACATTATTGTTCCAGACCACTTTACAATTATTTTAATATGAAATCAATTATAAAACTATAATAGTTTGGAATTCATTGCAAAATTAGATGAGAATCTCATAAAAATTCATTATAATCTTAGCGTCTGTTTCACCCCTAGTATTCTAACTCTGTCTGTCCGTAATGATGAATCATCTGGTTTAGATGTGTACCAGCTTGTATTCATGTGGACAACTTATCTTTTCTGATCATTATTATTAAATTAATCTGACTAACAACTCAACCTTGATATTTATTTCAATTAAGTTATTCTCTGTGAGCCATAAATAAAATTAATCGAATTATAAATTAATTATATATAAAATTATTACTCATTCATAAAGTGCCGGAATATTTGATTAATTACTAGTTTAGGTGAGTTTTCTAATCAATACACTTATTATGTGAATCCTTCCTCTAATTCCTAGTTTACGCAATACTTTCCTCATTTGGATTATTTCACTGATAATCACATCCCATTCCAGACTTAATTATATTCTTACGGTTCTCTTAACGCCGTTATTATATTACTTAATCCAAAATAAAATCTAATGAATAGAAGACAATGAATAGTCAATACAAGGACTCTCTGTTTCGGATTAATCTGAAAATGTATTGCAATTAAACATTTGATTTCAGATCTAAAAGTGATTTATTATAATATTGTTGTTAATAAATAGCGCGTATAAGACAAATGTCTTTTTGATTACTAATCAGACAAATCTTATTAAAGAATTGTCTCAAAGATAAAGCTCTTCTTTGCTCTACAGTATGGCTATGGAGTGCATAAAAATATAAGATAATTGTGTGGAAGGATAACAGAATACATCCATCACTTATCCTGTTCTTCATCTCAACGCTAGTAATTTGATCCGAATTTAATGCTTTTCTTATACTAGGGATGGCCAAGCTCTGTAAACCTAGGGGTAAAGGGAGAGGTAAACCTGTTTCTCAAGAATAATGTTATTGTAATAATTGTGTGCATTTGTCTTATGCACTGCTGTCTTATGCAACCAATAAGATTAGAACAATTAAAGAGACTATACATTCAAACGATTGATTGATTTGCTCGCAACTCACTCGACTCACTCGATGGGAACTTTCCTATAGTATTGTCGGTTGAATGGCCAACAAAGTGGAGAATCAATCAAATATACATTACATTTCATTAGTGTTCAATCAAATTCCTTCTTTGTATTCAGATCGTGTTCAAAGGGTCAATCACCGAGATTAAAGGAATTACGCACCTAGATGATAAAACAAAGGGGAAAGGGGTAAAACTTAAACAATACTCACTCTCTTATGTAGATAATTGAATAGAATTATTACCGTATATATAGTGTCTTCAAGTAGTTATAATCATAAATAAACCTGGAGTTTATATGCTCTAAATAAGCAAGAACATATATTGGGAACAATGATTAAACATTTATTCAATGGACAACTTCTTGTAATACACTTATTTGTTGATTCATTTAAATACTGATTCGCAAAGCTTTACAAACAATACGAAAATTTTAAATAAATTATTTAATAAATAACAGTTTGTTTATAACAATCACTAAACTTACAGAATATTCATTAATTCATTGATAGTCATTAATTAGGAAAGTGCAAGCTAGTCGAAGTCCAGGATAGCTTTGTTAGAAACTGAGGTCTGAGCCTTATAGATTTGAATCACTTGATAATCCACATTAGGCTCGAATTACTTTTAGTTATATTCAAAAAACACCCTTGCACATCCCAATAGATAATACAGAATTCGTTCAAAAAATAAAATGATTACAATTTTAAAGAAATATAATATGAATTCAAGAAATAGAAAACAATGAATAGAATTACAAATTGATTGATAAGAATAATAATAAATATATAATTTTTAATGTTTTAATATTTATATAAATAATTTTTAAGCTCATTATTACAATAAATAATTAATTAATTGAAATATTAAATATATGCCTGTCTTATATTGAAATGAGAAATGGATAGGATGTGAAAACATTATCTTTGAAGATGACTATCCATTAGATATGTATTACTGTAAACGAATGACTACATCATAGACTCCTCATTAGGAGAGAGAGGGTCCGCACCGACAGCATTACCATTTAGATTGTGCCCGGTGTCATCTACGATCACAATCGATGTCATATTATTTGCTTCTGTTTTGATTCTCTGCTCACTTCTCACCGAATGATTCAAAATCTTTTCCTCTATTAATGCCGTCTTCTGTGGAGGCGATGGAGATCTGGAGTTATGATTGACAGTGTCTTTGCGCTGAATTACGCCATTATCTGCGGTCGTAGTCGTAGAGAAACACGAATTCCTTCCGCGACTCAAATAAGTCAATGACTGCGTTAAGTAAGACAAATGTGTCGTCGAGTGGTTTGTCTGATGCGAATGGCTTTGACATCTTCGCCACGACTGCCACAACTTAAGCAGCTCTGACTGGACCTCACCGTTCAGAAAGCAGTAGAGCAGTGCCACCACACAGCCCTATTCAATATTCAATAGCATAGACAGTAAGAATATATACAGTACTGTAGTATAGAATTGATATTCACTTTATTATACAATGCTTTCAATGGCATTGAATTCATCGATGAAAGTCTCATAAATTAATTGATTTGAAAATAACTATAAATAAATTGAATCTCAATTTGTCTGAAAGCTTATACGCAATGAACTTAAAGTAATTGATTGCTATATTTATATTCGTGCGAACATGACTTATCTGGGGTGAATTCATTTCAAAATGAGCGGAATTTTGATATCATTTGTTTCCGTTTATAGTCTTTTTTGATTATAATATTTGGGGATAATTGACAGCTCTATACAGATTAGAGAATACTGTTCAAGGTTTTAGTATTGGTCGCACACTCAGGCAAGTCTATTAATATATTCATTTATAAAGAAAGTCGATATAAAAACATTCGATTTTGTAGGATTGGGCAGAGGGCGGGTATGGGGGGAATAGGGTATGAAATATTTAAATATTTTTAATTTGACTGTAGCTCTGGAGTTGGAATCAATTGAAGAAAAAGCACATCTCTGATCAACTATCAATAGTTAGGGAATTTGTATATTGTGTATGCAGACATGAGCCAGGGTTGAATTTAATAAGTGCTGTCCAATTAAAAGTTTCGGCTAAAAGTTAAGTAATCGGATCAGCAATGAGAACAAAATTATGAAAATAAGACTTAAGTAAGAATTGCTTATCTGTCTGGTCAGTGCACATGACGTTAATTAGACTAATAATTGGTTATAAAAGTTTTGTATTTCTGTACAGTTCTGTACTATACCTGAAATGACGAGAAAAGTAAATCTATATAAAGCCATATAACTTCGAAGATGTCATTAGAAATAGCGGACAATGAGCTGAACACCAGTAGAAACATATAGTGAACGCCAAACAGTGGCACTAATATGAATGTGGACTTAAACCACGTTCTGTAGCGATACTGACGGGCAGAGTTGGCCGCAGACGAGGAGAACATTTTCAGAAATAAAACTCTCGTTATGTTTATGAAGAAACCGAAATTCAGCTAAAATTATAGCAATTATTGTTATTTTTATTGCTTTTATTGATTTATTGCGTAATATATTTGATATAAATACTAAAAAAGATAGATATTTACTATTATTGTCGCAGTAATAGGACCTCTGATTATCCAGAATATTCTCTTGTCCTCATTGGTCGTCCAGCATCTGGTGGTTACCAAGAATAGTCGAAACACATAAATATTTTTGTATTTTATTTCATATAATTTAATTTTTTATCATTTCTATTGGTATTGAAGAGATTTTGATGAAAATATTTGCCATTAAATTGAATGAATCTCTTATTTATTTATATTTGTTTTATAGACTTATTTCTATATTTGTCGGCAAATCATATCAAATAATATCAAATAACTTGTAATTACAGTATATTCTGATTCACTTTTTTATTTTCTTAAATTTATATATTCTGTTTGCGTTTCTCAGGAATAACTTGTTTGTGTCGACTCTCATATCCAATAATATAATTTGCATTTATATCAACAAAATATTGCAACCGTGTCATTTCAGAGGTTTAAGTTTACACAAGTTGTGTAACACAACCCATGCATATGCTATAATATGACCCGAAATAACACTTCAGTGCAATACACGACAAATTGCTAAAACTATTTACTGATTGAATGACATTAATATTTATAAATAAAAGGAAATGAATTTTAGTTAAAAAAAACTATTTTTTTGCGATTCATTTCTAACATACTGTATGTTAATATAAATCAAATGAATGGGTGGGTGATTCACTTACAAAGTATCGTCGTAGAGAGCTCGGGTGATAACCCAGGGTACTATAAATATAATCGGCAAACCTATAGAATTGAAAAAGAAAACAGAAATTGAAATTGAATTCAATTCAGAGAAATATAATTATAATAAAAGTGTAATAAAATTGTAAACCAAATCATTACTCAGAATATTCTGTTCAAACAAATCAATTAAGGATTAGAATCAGAATATCTAAAGATCTGATGAAAACTGAAATCACATTTTGAGTAAAGATTTAAATAAAAAAATTCGGCTAAAAATAAATGTCATTTGAAAAGAAGCATGCACAAACCATCGTATGCTTGAGCAACCTAATTTCAATGCATGCTATCAGTAAACAAGGTCTATCTTCAATATATAAGTTGATTCAAAATTCATAAAAAGTAAAATTATTATCAATTTGTACAGTATATATTGAATGAGCAGGTTCCAACTAAGAAGAGCCTGCACTAGCACTGGTAGCACTGATACAGATGTTATTCTTCTTTTAAAATCTGTATGAGATATGGATTTTATGCAAATCGTTACTCAGTTTTCATTTCTATTTATACTCTGTCTATAATTTACTTACATTTTGATTGTCTTTTGAATAATAGTTTTGTGCAGAACATTGCAAATAATGATTCTGTTTATAATGTCATAGCGATGGCCAATGTTCTCAACATGGGTTCAATTTAAACTGAAAACACACCCACATTCTCATTAACTCAAGTTTCTATACTTTTATTTAAATGGGGTTTAATTTCACTTAAATTATATCGATTTTGGTTTAGATTTACATAATTATACAGATTTATACATTAATCTCGCAAATTGTAGACCTTGGCCACCCCTGAGATTGCAACATTTGAAAATGTATTGATTGCTTACCCCATCCAAGTATTATATACTTCATTATACTTGAGTTATCATTGAAAATATGGTAGAAAATTAGATTATGCAGATATAAGCCCTCCATTAGGATCCAGTTATAATTGGCAACCAATGAGTACTGCCATATAGTGGTGAAGATTTTGCAGGAAAATGCCTGAAATATATGGAAAATAAAATTACAGTCATTTTTGTAAAAAATGCTAATTATTTGTAATATTATGTAAAATAAATTCTTATAATAAATGACAAATAAAAACGTTTTCTTTGGCACTAATTATTCTAATTATGTGAATGATTGCAACTCATAACCAAAGTTCAGACAAAAGCAGAGATGCGCAAGGTAGGCCCATATTGAAACTAGAAGTTTATTAGAGTTATAGTTTGTTACTGTTATTCAGTGTTATAACTTATATGTCAAATATTTAATTAAAATGTAAAGAATTACCTTGGTATATTTGGTTATTAGGTCAAATGCAAATGAATGTCCAATGTATTTTGACAGTAAAAATACCAGCTTGTTAGATTCGGTAAAGGAGATTTATTAGAGATGTGCAAGGGGGTATAGCCAAAATATAACTGAAATTAAATAACCTTCATCCCATCCGAGGTTTTAGTTCCCTCACATAAATAGGCAACAAATCAGCTGAGTTTTGGTAGCCCTCAGTTTTGGGAAAAGGTCAAAATATCTGATATCAATGGAATTTACAAATAATCGTTCTCTTAATTATAGAGTAGATAAGAAAGTGTAAATGCTACCCTGGGTGCACATCATTGGCAAAATAAGAATTTATTGCATTAATTACTTGCAGTAGTGATGAGAAAAATTCCCGAAGATATGCATTACATTCAATGATTGCATATGTAATGAATATCTTCGGGAAATTTTCTCCTCAGCTCTTATTGTTTCAGTAATTATTATATTTTATGTAACTTTAGTCTAAGCCTTGAGTTCTACGAAAATTAATTTTTCTTCTCTCAGTCCTTAACTAAATAATCAATTTTGTGGAATAATCTTATATTTCATAATTATATATAATTACATAAAAAAGATTTCTTTTTCGACCTATTCTTATAAAATACTTAGAAATCCTTTGGAAAATAAGATTATTTAATCGATTAAAAAATACTCAATTTTTTATATGATGGGAAATATTGAAGTCTTGAAGAAATAAGAGATTTATTTTTCTGATCAGTTTATAGGCAGAAGAGCTGAAAAATAAGTCGACCCTAAATGCACTCTAAAACACAGCAATGAATAAACAAAAGAAAAGTAAAGATTATTTGCTATGAAAATATGTTTTTGTCAATCAATGCCTAACGATCTGACAGTCTGTGTCAACACAAGTCCAATAATAGTGCACTTTCTAACACATTGGACTCGTTAGCTCTGTTCGGGCAGAATAGATATGAAACACTTGTGCTGTCACTTCGTTTGTCTCTATTAAATAACTGAAAAAAAAGATCAGACGAGAGGATAGAATGAAGACTATTATTGAAAACAATTTTATTACTGAATATTTCACAACAGGATATGATAATGAACTCAAGATATCAAGGGTTAAAATATGATCAGTGGCTGTAAATATCTTCAAAAAGTGCACTGAATTTATCACTTTTTGCGAATTTTATGAGACTATTATTACGTGTATACTATTTTTTATAAGCCTGTTATCAGTGAAGCTATGAATGATTGAAAGTAGTCTCCAATATATTTGTATTGAATGTTATACTTGAGGTGATCTCAACTAGACCCTGAAAAGACACACAACATTCCATCCAAGTCCCGTTCTATCCAAGTCAATTCCTGTCCTGGTCTTGGTCTAGAAGGCAAAGTCGTCGTTCTGTTCTGTCCTGTCCTGTCCTGTCAGTTACTGGTCTATCCCTATTGAAACTAAACATATTTATTTTCCTGCCCTGTCCAAGACCAAGACCAATACAGGAAAAACCAGGACCAAGACGAGCTTTTCAAAGACTAATCTCAACAACTCAACAGATAAACATCATTTCTATATTTAACTGAAGATAAATATTATTAAAACTATTCCGATTACATAAGAATAATGATAAGATTAATGATATTATTTCAATATACGGTTCAGTCTTATTCTTATTTGTATTAATTCCTCGAATAATCCATTTGTAATCATTTCTTCAAAGTCTTACACAAAGACAGTATTTATAATATAAGGAGAAAATTGATTAAATTCTTCGGAATTCTGAGATTTAAAAACAAAACAAAAATCTAATAATAAATTGGATTTGAAAACAAGAAATAAAAGTAGCCATCGATTGAATCGATGATCTAATTAATTAATATGTCGTGTCTTATATCCGTTTGCTTTATCTTATCTGAAAATCAATTTTATAAACTCGACTATAAATAAAATAAACTCAAGTAAATATAATAATAGGATTGACAAACTTAACTGGGATCAAAAATAAATTTCAAATCTTTTCTGATACGCTTTTATATCTGATTCAATATGTGCAAGGTTGCCACATACTGTATGAACACTTTATAGTCCAATTTATCCGAAATTTTCTCAAATCATATCAACTTTTTTCAGTTAATTTCAAGATTTAATCTATTTTTGCCCATTAATCAAACATTATCTACAATAGATGACCAAGGGCAGGTTATTCAATGATAAGGTTCAGAGCTCTATTAACACTCGTATTTCTGCACTTAAATTAATTTGAATTTTAACAATCGGTTGATTAGAATGGAGTCAATCGCTTCTGAATTCATATTTAACGCAATATTTAGTAATAATTTTTTTATTCGATAAATATTTAATAACAAATGGAATTACAGTACAGTATAAGAGAATTATTAGGGAATTATAATATATACCGGATTATCGTTAATGATTGAGCTAACAGTTAACGACTCGTCGTAATTGACTAATGAAAGCGACGAATCTGTTTGCTTGGATAGTGTCGACAACGAGTCCTGTGATGTTCGGGTCGAGTCGAACATGTATTTCATTAGAAACATAAACGACCGGATCATAAATGAGGCGAATAACTGATTAACCAGAGGAACAAAAAAGCAATCGATTATCTCATTCACGCAATTAATTATGTTTTTTATGAGTTAAGCAAAAATATTCTACAATTAATAGCAATAATAATGTGTCAAACCTGCAAATGAAGGTTATTTCTGGGACAACGTAAGCGCCTGTAATTAAATCTGGGATTTTAATGGTGCGAATATCGCAATAAATAATTCCTATATTTGTTCAAAATTAAGCCGATTTTTTCACTTACTTTACAAAATTGAGTATAAAAAAGGCGATCAATAATGTGCCGAATGATACGGAATAACCAATTTTGGAAATAATGCGAAAATTTTCAATATGTGGCTAATGATTGATAAATAAAATTCAGACAATCATTAATAACTTTAAAATATAACAATTAATGCATTTTCGATGAATACATACGAATATTAATGAATTTAGTTCATTGGTCGGATGACTGAAATTTTTTGGCATACAATTCGTATAATTAGTCCAAGAACTGTTTGTTTGTTCGTTGAAGAACCAGGTCGCATTTTCTGTGCACTTTTTATAAGCAGTGCCTTTAATAATACGAAATAAAATGAACTTATTTTCTAATCCATTCAATCATTTAATTATAATTTCATTTGAATTCGGTCTCAAATATCGTTAAGCATTAGATTTATTTATAGCAACATATCATTGATGTGATTAAGTTTAAGATCCGTTCCTATACTGTATTAATGCAGAGCTTATATAACAAAATCATTTATTGCTATTAGGCCTACATTTCTGCTGTAATTTTATTCAATCAGATCTAAGGATTACTGTTATTATGCTCTCATTTATAGATACCGTTGTGATTGAATCCGACCACATAGTTAGGACACTGTTGTTCCGCAATCGTATTAAAAGGAGTACTCGGCCAACATAGTGCTCCGTCCCATATGGATGGACATGAAAAGTCTTAAACAAATAAATAAAATAAAAGTTTATTTTTTAAGAAATTTTTTTCGTAACTAAAATTTTTAGATTTTTATTTCAGATTCAAAAAAGTAATAAAATCTAAAGTCATATACAATAGATAGAGAGATAGATAGATGGGAAGGGAGAGAGTGATGTGGATGAAATAGAATTGTTTGTATCTTTGGAGCCAATATTTCTTCGGCAAAACATTTTACAACTCAATCATTAATCATGTCTTCAATTCAGAGGATGACATGAATTCTTTATTATTAAGCTTTCGTTTAGAAGTTTATCCAATTCTTCTCTCATTGTGTGTAATAATTGTGAGAAACGCATAGAAAACAGAGACACTCATTGATGACCTGATTATTAATTATTTGTTCAGATGTTCAGACTTTGAGGAGTCGGAAGATATCTTTGGATTTTGTTTACAAAAACGAAAAGCGCGTTAAACCATACCTTTGATTAATAATTATAGGAAATGTTTGTCTAACTTGATCCTGGCACTTTCGACATCTAAAAAAATGTCGTGGATATCCTGGTTATGTCCCTATTAACTGCATTATACAATACTCGATCAATTGTATATAAAATATGGCAAACGTGCTCTAAATGCACTGAATTGTACTGTATATAAAAAGACTGTATTCGATGTAACAGTATATTCATTGATATTTTAGTTCACATAATAATAAATCATTTGATTTATGTATATATCTATATATTCTATATATTATTCTTAACAAAAATGACATCAATTCGTATTCTTTTATACTTTATATCGGATTTTATTCTTTTGAATCCAAAATGGAATCAAATAAAAGTTTTTGTACTATTATTTGGTCCATATATTTGTGAAAATCTCATCCATAACATTTTGCAAAGCTTTAAAATTATTGCATTTCTTTATGTGTGAAAACTCTTTTGATTTCATATATGACATAAACATATCTATAAAAGCATTTATTCCTAACATTGCATTCAATCGAAATATTCTTCTTATTTATCCGACATTCAGGCGCTTGTCTTAAGTGTGATATAAAACAGAATATTTTAATTACCCATAAGTTATGAGAAATAACACAATTCTGAAGTGTCTAACGAGTAATACTTTATTATTATAATCATTTCCATTCATTTCATTCATACAAATAGTCTTTGAATTTATTCTAATTTCTGAGAGATCTGCGAATCAATAATAAACATTTGTTTTACGAATACAGATATAATAATTTATATGAGTGAGTTAGAGGCGCCCAGGGATCTTAATCCAATCCATCTTACATTAAATACTGGACATATTCCAGCAAAGATCCATTTACTTATGCACTCGCATTCGACAATGTCTTTCCTGCACTACATATTGAGGTTAGCCTTTGGGCTAAAACTAGCATTCATTGCATACAAAAGATTTTATGCAATGAATAACAAAATTCTTAACGAATATCAATATATTTTTAATAATTCTTTTAAATTTTGTTTTTCAGTTATTTATATTATGAAAGAAAAAATGTTTCATTAATATTAAATAATATAAAATAAGCGAATATTTATTATCCTTTCTCTGAATGCGTTTTCAAAATAAGAGTCTATATATAGATGTTTCGGATCAAAAATCAGAACCCGTATAATGACCTAGATAGGGAACAATACTGTGTCTTTATCTTATAAATCTTATATTTTTCATTATATTGTTTATTGTTTTTGATATATTTTTTCGAAATTTAATCTAAATCTAAATTCTTTAAATAATTTTATATTAAAAGCAAAATCTGATGAAAAAAGTCGAAAATATTAATATATTTGGATTAATATAAAAGCATATAATGAATAGTATATACAGAATAATCATTTGATGTATTCTATGAACAATATTGTAATTATTTATTCACAAAAATATGTCTTTTGTTGTCTATCAGGTCTTGTACTGTATGTCAGACCAGTGAATGACCAATAAAAACAAATCAATACATCAGAGGGTAATAAGAGAGAGAGAAAGCATAGGTTTTATTGCATTTGTTGTAAAGGTTTCTCTTTTGTGACTTCGGAGGATATGGAACACAAAACTGTCACAACATTTACCACATCCCTATTCACATATACAGTATTCATGTATTAGTATTCCTAGGGATGCAAAAAGTTTTATGTATTGATCGGACTGTTATAACACATACTTAATGTCATATATTCTAATTGAAAATAGAGCTCGACTTAAGCGCATCCATGAAACTCCTAATCACATAATGTATAAGATATTATGATATTATGTAAATAAATTATGTAATATTAATGCTTTTTATTTATTTATATAATAATAACTTATAGAATATTATTTCTTATCAGCAAATCTAAAGAAAAATTATGCGAAATATGAGATCAAAAATTATGTAATTCTTTATTGTTATTCTATTTATGTAAAGAATCTGTTTAATAGATTTTCTCTGTAAACCCGTGCAACACATTCTGGTTCAGATCATCATTGTCTGAATAACTGTCATCAATACCCAGAATAAAGTCAAAAATACAAATATTAATTTTATTCGGCTAGTCGTCTGACATGTATGCGCTTTACATCAGTGACACTCCAATGGGTTTTCTTTTATATTGAAAAATACGAAAATTTGATATAAGTTTGCTTTTGGCTTAAATTGTAGAATAGATCCTAAAATTCTATTGTATTCCTATATTCTCTATAAACAACTTTTCATACAATAATTCTATTAGCAATTGAAGAAGTTTTGATCCAATAGATAGACATTCTCTCTCTTTATGTCAAATCCATCAAAATCTTGAGCGACATTAAAGAAAAACATTGCAGTCCGGGTACTATTGATATTTTATCAAAGGATGCTTTTAAAAATTTTTGATTATTCTTTTGTGAAATATTTTTCAATAAATCTAGGGTTGAGTAAACAATTCAAAAAAATAGGATGACTACGAACTACGGGGTGAAATTTTAAGATTTATTTAATACTATTTAATAAATAATAGAAATATTTTGAGTATTTATGAATAAATAACGTTTCGCTGATTTACGTTATGATAATTTTCTTTTAGAATTTGACCTGCATTATGAAAGCGAGGTCTATTTTATTTTATCTGAACCCTGTGTCCATGTTCATGCACAAGCAGTAGCAATGTCAACTTTCAACTGTAAATATCTGAGTACTTATTGTGAAGTAAAAGCAGAGCACTTATACTGTTATACACTTATATACTGTGAAACAGAAGCACTGAAACTAATACATTGTTTTTTACTTTTTTCATATATTAACACAAAATTCTTTCAATGCTTGAGTTCAATGATTTATTCGATAGCTATTTACTGTGTTTTTAAACATTATATTTTGAATTCCTTAGAAATAAAGGAAAAAAGTTTATAGTAATGGCTTAGTTCTCACATTTTTCAAGACTTCTGTGAAAATCTTAATATAATCGCAGTTTTTCTCTTATATTATATAATATTTATATTTTTTTCTTTAGAAATATTATTATTTCTTATATTTTGTTCAGTTTTCTCATCTCTCAAAATATCTTCTTTGCTGTAAATAATGGTTTAAATGTTGGTTACATTGTGTGCCTCTAATGGCACTTCATTGCAATACAACAGTAATGTCTCATCAATTTGCGGAATTGTAGTATACTTTCGGTGTATAACACAAAGATTTACCTCCAATAGAGTGACTATATTCAGAGATGAAATATAGAATAAAACATTTGAGTCATTCCCTAAATATTTAATGAATCATATCTTAATTGATTCGTTTGATATAAATATTTCGAGTGGTCTGACATCCCGGGAGATATAGAGTTGGTCAACACTAATACAGGTTATACCAAAAAGTCTCAACATGTAGCTAAACATATTATATTAATACTGTATTAGCTGTGCTAGTTCAATTTCATCATTAGCTTCAATGTGTAAATCGATTTATTTTTGTTTTTATTCGTTAAAAAAGTTTATGTATTAAACACTAGATATTAATATTGACTCCATTTAAGTGATGACTCAGTAATTAAGAAAAATAATAATACAAAACAATATTTTTTGGGTAAATATTATTAGTTTTGTAAACAATAAATAAATTAAAGACAATAAAGAAGACAGTATTTAGTTATAAAATAATGTTTGTTCATAATTTTACCTTGCAATGACACTGTTTGGTTGTTAAGTTTCGTCAAGCACTTCAATTCTGCCTGGTGTAGATGATGTAGTTGTTGGCTAATTCTGACGTTCCTCTCTGTCATCTCTTATTTGGATATTAGCTCTAATCGAAAGAAATTTAAATTTCAATTACCGGTAGATATTGAATACAATTCCCATAAATATTGCAATTGTGCACAATTGGAAATATGCCCGGTATTTATGCCCAGGACATGAGGCGTATTATTTTGAGTTTGCATGAAAACAGTAAAAAATATGCCATTCAATTTGAATTCAGTGATGTATAGCTGCACGAATCAAATGCAATAAATAGCAAGGTACAATTAGATTTAAGCATTACTGCAATATTTAATTTCTGAGTACCTATTCATTTATTGAACCGGCTCATTTGTAACAGATTATTTTTTTGATAAAACCTATTTGACCCATTCAAGTATGACAAACTGGAACAAAATGCCGAAATTTCACTCTTGATCTGTAGATACTAATAGATTGCATATACTTTCAAATAACGTGTAATCAAAACAACGAAAGGCCTATTATTTTGCATTTAATTGTATTCAATGGATTCAATTCTATTGAGGAAATTATTTTATACGAAAAAAGTCTATTAAAACAACAATTTTCTCACTTTATCTATAAATCAGAAAAAGCATCGGAGGTCTGCAAGTGCTGCTCGAAAACAGGGTTGGCTTAGCTTTAAATCTTTCCGGTGTTTCTAATGGAGTAATTAATACGGGTTTCATGAATTGAAAAATCTCGAAAATCGAGGGCTTATCGAAAACTCCTGCAATTAAATGTAATTGAATCTTGGATCAACTTGTTCTATTTGTTCGGGAGGGGTCAACCTTGCGATTACTGAAATTCAATTTGCTTTTTCCAAATAATATAATACAATATATTCTTCTGCTTCTAATTCAACATTAAATTTCATGTTATATTAAAATTCAGTAATTATTCAAATTTAAGAATTGCTTAAAATTTAGAATTAATTAAGCCATCATTTATCAAATAATCTACATATAAAATGATTTGAACATTCACTACATAATTCACACAAATATTTCCCTTATTTTTATTTTTTGTTTTGTTATTATAAATATAATATAATATAATATATTGTAATGAATTAAATATTTTATTTTTTGATATTTAATTTATTATTTGATTTCTATTGTAATGTCTATTATATTAATAATAGAGTGAAATACAGAATATTATTATTTTATGATTCATATGAAAAATACATTTACTGTATGCCATAAATATCATGTCTGGCCTTATGTCTCCAAAATATCTGTACTGCAAGAGTCAGTTTGAAATGTAAGGCTATGTCTGATCCAAATCAAGCGAACTAATAGCGGAACTATTGAGCGGACATACAATAGAAGTAAAGTATAAAATAACAAAATTGATTGAATTGTATGAACGGTTTGAACGCCTTTCATAACCTTTGATACCATTGAAAGAGCAAATGATTCGAATCTTTCGACTAATCTTTGCTATTATTTTGAACGAATCATAACTTTTATGTCTTAATAGACTACTTAAGAGTTTAGAGCAGAATATAAAGACTGTTCTTAACGGCTGTCACTTATTTTCAGTTATGCTTTGATTGCATCTTATATTCATTAGTTGCATAACTGTTATTATTTCCTTTTATTAATATAAAGTACCTTTACTCAAAAGTTGCACTCACTTGAGACTACTACAGATCAGAGATAGGCAATGGGGAGGGCACAGATGGGGGTAACCCCCCCTGTGATTTTGGACTTTTGGGCGAAAATTGGGTGATTCATTGTACCCCTTTTGGCAAAATTTTGGCTTACCCCCCCCCCTGTCGTCAGACCCATTGCCTATCTCTGCAAAGACACAGTAAAGACAGATTTGCAGAAATGACTATTTTAGTCATATTTCGGTAACATTTTAAATATTCATTTGTCCGATGTAGTCATCTCTTCAGTATTTTAGGCGTACATTCACCCATGGATTCTTTGGTTCCGGTCTTAAGAAAACTTATGAGACGTCTAATCAAATATTCATTTTCTTTACTTTATATTTTCGTTTACAGACTTTGTTTTGATATTATTAATTGATTTGTAAAGAACTCATTCTATTTATACGACAAATATTAAATGTCTAATAGATTTCAAATGAACACAAATAATATGTGGATTCTTTGAACCCATAAAATATAGAGATTTATTCAAATATTAAATTTCAAGAATAATTTGATATATTCTCTATAATACAAGTAAATATGCAAAAATCAGATCCAATTATAATGCAATAATCATTACTTATTGCATATATAATACTTATCAGTCATAACAGATTCGCAAACAGACTCTTAGGGAAAAATCATTAGTTTATACCATCTTTGCTGCAGAATATGTCATAAAAGATGATTTTTATCGATAACTCAATCGAAACTCACTTATTATTAATGCACATTATATTTATCGATATTCCTGAGCCGACACATCTATTCTCAGCTAATTTCTTGCCCTAAACCTATTGATGCGTTTTTTCCGAAGCAAATAGACATCGATTTTAGTCTTGAGATGACATACAGTACTCTTACAGCAAAACAAATATTTATTCATTTTATTACTCTTTACTCCGGAGATGATCTCAAATGGATTGATAAGACATATACGGAATAAAATTGATTAGAAAAACATTTTACTTATTGTTTGTTACAATTCTTCTCTAGTTTTATATTATTTTTATTGCAGTTTTATTTCTTGGTTTAGTTCTTATGTATTATTTTCTTTCATTTGCTTAACATTAATACAAAATAGATTGAGAAGAAAGAAGAGTAAAGACTAGACAATAGTTAAATAAAATACTGTTTTATCAATCAATCAAAGTCTAAATTATTGATTATTGGCTTTTCTTTAACCACTCTATTGGATGATTATTTCGCTCAAACGGTTCTAATGGTATCCGAACTATACTTTTTTGCCTAAACTAATAGCTATTTAATATACAGTAAATTAAATCTCAATTTTTCTTTTGACTTCATTTGAGATTCAATTGATGTGAAATTCAATCTCCGTTTTCTATACACAATATTATTACAAAATAAGAGTAAAATTCGTTTCAAAAAAGAAAAGAAAAAACAATTAATTTATTTTCAGTATTGCTATGTATTTTGAGTTAAATATCAAACGATTTGAATCCTAATTAATGCTGAGATTTGTTCGAAAGATTTGCTTAATTTGAAACTGAAATCTAATCAACGACAGAAAGACATTGAATAGTTTTCTATTATAATCAGAGCACTCTTACGATCCATTCTCAGGTCAATGGATAACTTAAATTAGATTTTCGGCGACCAATGCCTGTGTTTTCAAAGGAAATTAATGCTCTTCTTATCCAATGTTTTTTCTCTCTTATAATTATTAGCACTTTGTTTGATATCATTAAAGACGAGAGAATGCGAGAGAGAGAGAGAGAGAGAGAGAGAGAGAGAGAGAGAGAGAGAGAGAGAGAGAGAGAGAGAGAGCGAGAGAGAGAGACTCTGTTCCTATAGCTTAACAGAATTAGCTATACAGTACTTAGAGATCTTAGTTACCGGTAATGCCAGAAATCAGCCAATTCTCCGGAGAACGCGAAAACAAAAATCACCCAGTTGTAGCATTTTTCAATGATACCGATCCTTTCAAACGATTTTCAGTTTAATCTATCAATGCTAACATTACACCAAAAAAAATATGAATAACCTTAATATAATCTTAAGCGTATGGCCGGAATTGGCCACGAAATCGAGAATTCTTACTGTCCGATAACCAAGGTTCACAACATATAGAGCAGGTAATAGAGTTAGGCTTAAACTCGTTGATCATATTTCTCGTACAGCGATGTCTAATGTATAGAAAACATTCTCTTTTTCGGTTCGTTTGGCTATTATTTTGACAAATTCTGAGCACAAAATACTTTGCGTTTTCATTGCATTCCTTTGTTTCGTGATTTGAATCTGTATTATATGAAGTCATATATATTGAGGAAAAGAAATAATAGAGTTATAAATAATTAATGTAATTGACGTCTGTTTCGAATTTTTGATTGAAATTTGCATAAAAACGATATCAAAAATGGATTAATTATTTTGCTAATCAATAAACGGATACATTGGGTAAATCATACAGTCTGGGGCTTATCTCGCTATGCAGAGAATTGTTCTATGCATAGCCTAAAGGCAAACACATGCAAAGTAAAGCACTAATACAGGTAATGTCGCGATAATAGCGATTAAAAATCATCAATTTCTGAATCACTTTAATTACTGTCTTAATTTTCATTTAATAAAAGCGCACTTGTATTGAGTCCGAACTGATTTTAATTTGTGCCCAAAGTCTATTCTCATAGAAAATACATTACCCTGCCTTTCCCTTTGCATAGCGAGATAAGCCCCAGACTGTATATTAACTTCACGCAGAGCCTACATAGATGGACCCGTCTAACTTTGTTATTTTCAATTTAATTATTAAATCAAGAATATTCTGTTAGTGTGTATACAAAAAATAGTTCATGTTTTGCAGAATTCAATGTTTTCTAGTTTTCAAATAATAATTAGATTTCAAATGAAACTGTAATCAAATAATTCAGTCATTTTTAGACATATGTAAACTTATAAAAAATAAAGTAAATACACTGGATCAAACAAAGACGTGTATTGTTAATACAAGCTTCTGCCTGAACATATAAATATAAGGTTTGTCGGCTTTCAACACGAATGACATGAATGATACAGATTTACACTTATATTAATTGAAAACTCAGTCAATATTATAAAGACAATAGAAAATGGGTTTCAAGTAATTCAGTCTTAGTTTCAATTTATAAGAGTTTAAAATCATTTAACGCTTACTATAACTGTAGAAATTGGTTCTTATTATTCACATTCATGTCATTCAAACACATCTAGAAATAAAAGTTTAGGCGAATTGAAGTGTCATTCATAATATGCAACTTATTTGAACAATGAAAATTGACACAGTTCATAATTAATGTCCACAGTTTTTGTTTCTATTTTAAATCTACATTATGGTTCGCCAAAAGCACCTAATTGTGCACCTAACCCTGAACCTGACGTTTGTATCAGTCCGATGACTAAAGCTTAATAAACTTTAGCTCTCACAGAAAAAAACCAGTTCTGTTCAGTGCTTCACAGGCTTTAAAATTTCAGAACAGAACTGGTTTTTCAGTGAGAGCTTAAGTCCCCTTTTATTAAGCTTTTAAAGCTTCGGACTAAATTAGTCATCGGACTGATAAAAGTGTTTTTGCGGACACAGAATTCAATTTTGGCGAACTTTAATCTACAGTATATCTGATTAATATTAAATCACACGTTCATCGCATCTGCTTTTCTCTTATATAAATTGACATGTCTTATTTGAGTTAATCAATGTTAGCTGTCATTACTCTGGAAAGCCGGCTGACATATCCGAAAAAAATGATGCAGAACAGTATTCTATTGGCTTCATAAAAATGAATGAACTTATATGTTTAAGGGAATTTAAGTTCAAAAGAAATGTGCAAGCTTGCAATTCAGTAATAATTTTTGAATTTATATTTCAAGGTTTAAATAAAATGATCGCAAACATGAACCGAATATATTGACCATATTTTACATCCTTGATACATTGATCAGTGAAATTCAATCAATGATCGCACAGTCATATAATTCCTTGCTATACAGAATATTTGCCTCCCATCAGTTGAGAGTTAGCCTGCACACATGTAATATTGCTATACATTTATTCATTTGAGTTGACTATAACCACATCTTTAGTCGAATAAAGTCATTAATGATTGCATTTATACTGTATTTGACTTTTCTATAGAATTCTTAATGTTTTAAATTATACCGAATTTATTGATATTCATATGATTTATATTCAATTAGTGATTAATTCAAACAATAATTATGTAACTCATAACTGAGCATGGACAAAATCTTTTCAATAGTTTCGATGTTTTTATGACGGTTTCTGAACATCAAGGTAGCTTTTTTGGTCATTTGTACACAAACTATTCGTTAGTAAGTTCCAGACCATACTTTGGACCCAGGGTAGTGGAATGGTACAGTTCATTTTAAGTAAAAATGTGACAAAAAATGTTGGAATAAATAAATTCTGTTTCAGTTTCTGGAAATTCAGGGATTGGAGGCAAACGAATAGATCGAACAGAATGTAGTCATTCAGACATTCATTACCCGATTCTTCACTTCAATCGACAACACATAGGAATCGTCAGAATTAATGTCTTTCTGTATTCGCTATTTTCAAACATTTCAAACGTTTTCATAAAATAAATGATAAATAAATAAAATATTATTTTAGAAGAAAAATATTATTATTATTTGATTTATTCATATTTTTTAACAAAATTACTATTCATTATAAAAAATCAATTATCAAAGCATTAAAACAGTTCATATGGATAATGTAATTCAGCACCAGGCTAATTCTAAGGCAGTTCAGTTCAAATATGAACAATTTTTAATCCGGTCCTTCATTTTCTTCGATGCGATTTGGGTTTGGAATTCAAAACACTTCAGACTTTTTGCTAAGTATCGACAATCAATCCGAACAATCCCTGGCTATCCCTGGAAATTAGCCTGGCGCTTATTATCTCTGGATATATTCGGATTTGCTATCTTTGTCTGAAATAAAATACTGAAAATTAATGAAAATTATTATTAAACAAAAAACTAACTCTTCTTCTCCTATGTCTTCGTCCAACTCTTCTCCGTCTTTTAATTTTACGATTTCTAAGTGTTTGGTATTCACTGTCTGTAATGAGAATCAGAAATCAAAATAATATTATTAATAAATTGTTTAATACTTTTCATATTAGCCGTAAGAGTGGCATCAATTGATGGCTGCGATGACACCCCGTAGGGCATTATAGGAGGTCCGACCGGTGGCAGAATACCTGATGGCAGACACGGACAGCAAACACAAGAATTTTGTGCAAACGAAAGCCATAAGGCTCTACAGAATCCTAAAGAATTTGCTTTCAATATAAATATGCAAAAAATTATTACTAGTATTGCAAACATTGCTTAAATATAAGAAAATATTTATAAAAATATATAAATTTGTCATTTATATAACTTTTTGCAATCCAATTTGATCCAGATCATTGAGATCAATGTTATAATTAGATCAGAGAAAACAGAATAATGTGTTTGTTTTGAAATTTTATTTCAATTCACGAGTTATTGACTTTTTATTTATGGGTTACTTGAATGCGATTAATGTTTTTTAATTATACTTTTCAATAGAATATTCTATTCATACAACTAATCAAGAATTTTAATCAAAAGTCAATATTTATTCTAATATTGTATACAAAATACTTTGTTATGTTATGTATAAGAGTTATACAAATATATTAAGTCTATTAAATAATATTCGTTTGTTTAGCACAAAAAGCGAATTCAAATAATTCATAAATTATCGGAAAATTATAAGAATAATAGCAAACATTACTAATACTGTACACTGTGTACAGTGTAGTCAAATTCAAATTAATGGTTAAAATATAAATATGAACTATGAAACTCATTTTTTTGAGGAAAATGTTTCTGAACGTTTCGATTCAGAATTATTAAAAAAATTCATACTACGTAGATGCTTTTCGTATAAGTATAATGCTTTCAATTGAGACTTTATTATAACTAATCACATCTCAAATAGTATTGATAGTAAACTTATTCAGTGAATTCTAGCAAGGGCTTTCTTTACATGCTATAATACAGTGATGAGAAAATAGCCAGTAAAAATAGCCAATCTTAACACAATAAATGTATGTGTCATACATAGACTCACTGTG
>JAQIWA010000846.1:0-24346 GCA_034693305.1 Eueremaeus valkanovi
AAGTCGGATATTTGAGGACCCCCTGCCGGGCGCCCCCTCTAGCTAGGAACTTTTTGAAAACTGATTTATGATCCTTAGACCTTCCTCTATCGAAAGCACCTGTGTGACTTTTGATTGGATCGATAGCCCACTGATGCCCACAAGTACGGTATGGTCCTTTGTTGAATAAAGAAATCCTTATCCAATCAATTGAAAGATAGAGTACATATACTTGTTATACAATTAATACTAAAAATAATCCTTTGGTGTATACACGCTGTGACAAAAACTGCTGACACACTATGCGGTACATGTCTTAAAAAGATATTAAAGAAATTATGCTTGCACATATCATTGCACTATGATAGAAATATTGTAAGTTAGATTGTACAAAAAGTACGTAGTCATTGTGACATGATGAAATCACAGAATCACTTTCTTGAAACACTGATGATACTTGGATTTCTTATTATATATTCCTGGGCTGTATTTATATCTACTTTTTATAAACACTTGAGGATAATATAGAGCATAAATAATTTATAAAAGATCAGATTTGATAAGATTGATAAAATGTCTGATTATTTGTCTATTATTGATAACTTGATAACAAAAGAATTCAAAATTATCAAATAGAAAACAAGATCCTTAATAGAATATAATATAAGTTTGGTCTAGTAATTTTCTGATTCCAATTTTCACCAACATAGGATATTAAAATCTCAACTTGAAAACATCTCTAGACTTTAGACATAATGTGTGAGACAATTATGACACGACGTGTATAAGTTCAACGATAATTACAGAATTTTTTGTTAGTTAAGCAAACCTGACAAACGAGTCGATTGAATATTTGGTAATTATTATTCACAAACACACTCTCGCTTTGAATTTTCTCAAATATAAAAATTATGATTCGATCTAAAGATCATTATTTGAATTGTTCAGAGAAGTCATGATCTCTGCTGTTAAATGATGTGCTTTTCTCAGCCAATCGCAGATTCGATAAGCATTTGAATTATTTATTTATTTTTAATGAATTTGTTTATATTGTAATCAAGAATTGAAGCGAGAGTTCGATAACATCAATGAAATAATTATTTTTAATGTCTTTTTAACATTTAATTAAATCTGAATTTTAACGACTGATAAGAATTTTGGTTTCAATTCGTATTACTTAGACTTAAGTGCCTTTGGATTTAGGCTTTAATTAATTGATGTTAACGTTTGTATTAATAGTTTTCAGCTTCTAATTAATCTTCACTAGAATTAGGGTCGAATTGGTCGTAGGACTCAAAGAGCATGTTCAGGGTCTGTCGACTCAGTGGGATATGACAAAAGATATTTTAGCGGAGAAAATAAACTCATCAAGATAGAGTGCTTGGCAATCGTAAACGATTAAGAGATGTAGAGATGTAACTTTGTTAAGCTATCTAGTTTTAAATTTACAAGCACTGGGGCCCCCTAGTCGCTTCAAAACAAAGGTAGGGTCATTTAACGAAGCCACGCCTTTGAACTTGATCATCCCAATTTTAAAATCATATCTGTGTTACCAAAATCATATGGAATACTATGAAAACATGTTCTGACCGAACCCTCCATTGGTTACCCCTAATTGATACGAAGATGTATTTAATTATCCGTTTGAATGTATTTCATGTTTTGACGATTAATTCGGTTGATTGGCATTAGAAGATAGACAGACGAACAGACAGACTATAAACAAACTATTTTTTTCTTTCTTTTTTTGTAAAAACATTTGTATAAACCAAATAATTTCTTTTTTACTCATTTTCTTATTTTTTACGGAATGTCTGTTTTCTAACATAAATAAAAAGAAAACTCTTTTGGAATACTTTTCGATAAATTATTCAAAAAGATTATAAAAACTCGAATAAAATTATTCATAATTAGCGCAAATCAATAAAAATCGAGTTTAGATCAAATATTTGACTGCAAACAGAAATAAATATAAATTCAATAAAAATAGATATAAAATTAAATCGAAATAAAATATGAGAAAAAAGTGGTATAATTTAGCGGAGCCTAGAATAGGAAAGTATACTAATTTGGTTATATATACTGTATATATACTGCCGGGTATTGGCTATAGTTTTGAACTGAAAAAAAACAAAACTAATCGATAAACTTAGGAAAGCAAGCTATTGGTGCTATTGGTCAGCACTAATGGCAATTGGAAATGATTGGAAGCCAAGCCATCATTATTTGTATGAATCAAATCAAGATTAATGAGAGGAAATGAAATTCTTTTATTGGGCAGAAAACGAGTGTTTCTGTAGTCATAAAAGTTCGTCAACAGAGTGGCAAACATTGGGTCTCTAATAGCAAACGGAAAATGAAACTCAAAAATACAATAAAAATATAATTTAATATATTCTTGAATTATATTAATAAATATTATCAAATCAGTCGACAATGAAATGGATTAAAGAAATAGAGAGAAAATTGTCAAAACTTTTTGGGTTTATCATTAAATTGAGGAAACTTTGAAAAATTCAAAAATATATTATTCTTTATAATCGTTATCTATAATAAAAAGCTATAAAAAGAAATATTTAAAACTTATTATCATTTTTGATCATTACATCCGATTCAAGAAAATATACGAAATATTTCTTAACATAATTTCATAGTAAGGCTAAAAAATATTTAGAACTTTCTTGAAAGTCGTTTAATAGAGAATAAAAATAATTTTCAAAATCTAATTATATATTGAAAATATAATTTTTAGTTTCAGACTATTTATGAGACGAACATTCATTATAGAGATAATAGTTTAGAATTATTTTCTTTGCGAACAGAAAAAAATGATTGATTTCTCTGAAGTAGAAAAAGAGAAAATAATCGAAATTTTATATAAGTTTATGAATAATATTATATCATTTTCTAAAGTTTTTTTTGTGTGCGTGAAATGTATCCAAATTATATATAATGTGATCATAAAAATAGTTTTGCATAAATTATTACAACTTTTTTTAGACGAAAAAAAGATGGAAAAAGCTATGAAAAGAAAAGCCAACAAAAGTAAGAGCAAAGACAAGACTCACGCAAATAGAATAAAAATACTTAATATTGATTACAACAGAATAATGTAATACAAGTGGAATATGAGAGTCATTAACATTACATTCCGAGAGTTTCAGACTTTTTATATAATTAATTAATTATTTTTCTTCTTATTTTCTAAATTAGTTTTAAATCTATAAAAACGATATAAAGAGAGGAAAAAATGTTTGGAACTCATAATTACATATTTAGTTCTGTGTTTTCTTTATTATATGTGAAACTAATAGCTATAGCAGTGTCTTAAGTCTTGATAGCATTGAAGAATAATAATATCAAAAACTCGTCAACCATTGGTCTGGACTGGAAAGGTCTAACTGAGTTCAGGGCCATAGGGCCGAATCAGAGCGACATTCGTGATGTTCTCTGACTTTCTTTAATGTTTTTAAAATTATTTACTAATAATAATGATTTTTTCAAAGCACTGATAGACGAGAGAGAAAAGAAAAAATTATTAGTAAAGACTGTTTTCTCAATATTATTATTACAATACTATATATAGAGAGAACATAAAGAATAAAGTAAACAGAAATAGACAAACAGTTTGTTATCTTCTTTTCTGTGAAGAATAATAAAATAAAAAGCCATTCAATTGTGTTAGTCATACAGTACTGTACAGCCAATCGATGGCAAATATAATATTTTTTTAGAGACAAACCATAGAGAAATGGCTTTCTTTGTATAGAACAGAAAACCAAAGAATAAATTTGAAAAATTTTGGCGACATTTGTGTTCAAAAGTAACCTTATTTTGTTTGGCCATATGTGCTCTCTATTTGAGAAATTTGAGTACTTTTGAGCAATGCATACATTTTGGTGTTTGAGTTGAGTTCTGGAGAAAAAGTTTATTCTGTGAGTACGGGTCGGGCCTAACCTATGTTGGTATACTGAGGGGTGTCTGTGCATCTGATCCCGCTCTGTGCCAATAAAGTGATCGAGAAAGTCGGCAAAAGGGTCGGTCGATAAACTAGATTCACGAGTGCTATACTCAATGTCAACAACGAATTTATCGACAAAGAACTGAAATTAGTGAGTAGTCTATCGATGTGTATGGCTTACGAGTTAGACAGAGCACAGCCATTGCAGAGCACAGCAGAGCAGAGCGTGTATTCAATGCAACCTAATATCGAATCAATTCATGAACACTGAATCACTGAATCATTGGAGACCAGAGA
Source organism: Eueremaeus valkanovi (assembly GCA_034693305.1). NCBI lineage: Eukaryota > Metazoa > Arthropoda > Arachnida > Sarcoptiformes > Eremaeidae > Eueremaeus > Eueremaeus valkanovi. The sequence continues at coordinate 4,238 of JAQIWA010000846.1, forward strand.
CTGGCTTTCGATTGCCATAACCAGTGTTGGCATTCGTATGCATACGAGTGCTGCCAATCATTGCTATCAACGCGTTGTACGCAATGCTCTCAAGTGAACAGAAGGCACATCTCTGGCACACAAACTGTCGGCTCTGAACCTATTGGCAAAAAATATACGATCTTTTGCAGGCTTTGCTCACACTCTAAGTCAATACTAACACACAAACCAAATGTTGTTTATAATAAACATAATCATCGAAAATGTTAAGACAATAGATAATAGAAAATGTTGTCAATAGTCGCGCAAATATTTTTACTACCAATTGATTTCTCTCCACTTTCATAGCTTTCAACTCTATTATCATAAAAACAATATAAACAACAATAACATTGTGTTAATAAATAATAATAATAATGAGCACTAAAATCAATTCAGTTTATCCGATCTAATACTGAAAAACAATATTCAATTCAAACAGAAATTCATTGCATGTTTACAATACAGAGTACTTGCCTTACAATACATACGAAGACTTCTAATCACAAAATTTTTATTACTATTATTGCGAAAAATTTTCGATAAACAGGACTAAAGTTTTTCTCAAGAATTTCAATTTGCTTTTAGACTTTTATTACACATTTATCAATCACTTTTCGATAATAAAGTTTTTTTCTGCAGAAAAACTAAAACTCGAAAATAAATAAGATTTTGGACTTTGAAAAGAAATAATAATTAGGCAATCAATTTGTGTTCGGATTAGTTTTTTCGGTGTTGTGTTGGAATAGAAAAATAGTGTCATTAGTTCATTATCGCAGCAGAGCTACAATCAATTTGGTTCAGTTTTAACACTGATTTCTGGATATATTAAAGCGAAATGAGAACAAAAATATGTTTTTCTCGCAATGCATCTCATGATCGTCTCATGAATTTTTAAACTCAAAATTTCAATTCAATACAAAGTAATATTTTATTTCTAAAAGAGATTTATTCGAAATGTTTTTATATATATTTTCGATTGTTTTTTGTTTGCAAAGAAAGTTCTGTTGGATTGAGTTGTGGAGTGTTAGACAAGTATAGAGTATATGATCTCTGATCTTGACATCAAAGTATAAAAAACAAACTGAAATGCAATACATGTCAGTCAAGTCAGAGTCAGACTGAATGCTGAACTGATTTCCCGTTAAACCACTTTTTTGTCGGTCGGACCACAAGACAACACATACGAGAGATTGGCTCTGAGAGTGAAGAGACGGAAAAATAAAGAGGAAATATAGTGGCAGTGGGTTAATGGCACCCAACACAACATCAACATCATAGTATTCAATGCTATGCACTACTGGTGCCATCAAACAAACACTACTACTTTCTTATATCTACGCTCATTATCACTGCTATTAACACATATTATTAGATTCCCTCTCAAGCCATCACTACATCACCACTGCATCACTTTTTTTTGATATTCCACTCCTTTCACAGACAGAACAACAATAATAGAGAAGAAGTTAAGCAAACATTAGTTTATCACAAATATTGATAAATGAAGTTAAGAATCATTTATTAATAGCTATGATTCACATGTGTTTCCGGCGATGTATCAAATTATTGTAGGCTTAGATCAGTTGATGCTATTCTCAAATATATATACACTTAAGACATGACATACTCTTTCTGGTAGTGATACTGATATATAGGATTCAGTGAAGTCATTGTCAACACTGGATGGACAACAAAGTGGACAACAGAGCGAAGAAAAGACTGGAATTCATGAAAATATTATAAAAAGAGTTTCTGTGAAGACATGAGAGACTGAAAAAAGGCCACAAATTTTGCGAAAGAGAGTTGGACTGACTCTGGGTTCGGCACTGCCGGTGCTCTTCTCCTCCGATACTCTCTGCTCTGACTATTGACTGGCGATATGTCTCTCATTGATATGGAGTGAAGCAAAGTGTGAGAGACAGTTAGCATGCGATCTCTCCTCTCTCTCTCTCCTCTCCCTCCCTATCCCTCTCTCTATCTGCTGTCCCTCTCTATTCTGATTCTCTCTCTTCACTCGCTCTCTCAGTCAGTCAGTGAGTCTCTGCCACTCTCTCACTCTCTGCCAGTGCTGACTCTGTGACTCTCTGTGAGTCTCTGCACTGTATTCTGTATTCTTGGCCACAAAGCATACGAATGAAAAGAGCCCTCAAAACAGATAAACACTAATTGATAGAGAAATAAATTGTAAACTCAGTTACCTTTCGGTTGATTTTGGTGTCAATTGTAGTCCAATATCAGTGATGATCACATGTGAACAATATATGGCAACTGCACCAATTGCACCAACTGCTGCCAAACATAATACTGGTGCTAAACAACTTTCTTTGTCCTAACAGTCTCTTTCTGTTTCTCTTCTACTCCGAGTACAGAGCGTACAGAGTAGTAGTGCCTGTGCTCTGAGCGTATGTACTAATGTGTGCTTCGATGCCGTACAACAACACACATACACATTGCATGCATAGAGTATACACACATTGATTCCTTGGGCACAAATGCCAGCTCTGATGCCAGACATTGAGCATTCACTCCAATAGCATGTTTCCAAAGCATAGCTCCAATATGTAAATGAGCGTCGCTTTCGTACGCAGTCATGTGATCTCAGCATCCAATCGCATCCAGGCATTGCTTTTTGCCATCATTTCTCAATACGGCTCTAATAATAAGCTTTGAATTTAATTGAATAAAAAAATCAATTTATAAGTACAGCGCTCTCAGAGTGAGCTCTCGCACAATAAAGAAAGAATTTTGAGATTAATTTTATTATTTTTTTCTCTCTCTTTACTGTCTCTGAATATCTGTGTATATATTGAATATTTTGAATTTTCTCAAATGAATTAATTCCATTTTTATCATTACTCTGAGTCAGTTATTGTGCAGAAAAGAAAACTTTATGTTTGAATTGAACACAATTTTGATTACAAACACATACTTATTATGCATTTTAAAATGATATCAACTTTTTTCTCAATTTTTTTTCTCTTTCTTTCTCTACTCTAATGCCAGTCATTAATAATTTATTCTTTCTCTGCATTTCATTTTTCAAAGAGAAAGCATTTTATTATTAAATAGTTTTAGACTTTTATTGATCAGATTTTTTTTCAGTTCTGAATTTTAGGCAAATATAAATTGATTTTTCCTTTTTTTTGTTCTATGACTTAATCTACTTTAATATAAGAAAAAAGTAATCAATTTTTGTTCACTTCTTCAACGAATGCTTACTTTTTTCTAATTAAACGATTAGAGAAAGTGTTAACTAAAGAAAATTCTTACATAAAAAGCAATTATTTCTTCGGAACGAATATACAGTATTCGACAATCGATTCATTGTTTGTAACTTTTAATTTGAAAAGTTTTTAGTAGTTATCCAATCGAATAGTTTTACTCCTTTTTTATGACTTTAATTAACGCATTAATCGATTAAAAGAAAAATATTTTATAATTGAAGTTCTTTTGCCAATCGTTAAGATTAAGCATAAAAAACAATATTTAAAAAATATTTCTCACAAATCATTTCTGTAATTGCAAAGTAAGAGTAAAACATAATTACAATTAAATTCAAATAATATGTAGTGAACGGCATATAAAAAAATAAAACGTGAAATGACTTTAAATTATTAAATAAAAAAATAAATAATTTCTATATTAGACGACAGAATCAGATACTAAGACTAAGACCGTAAACTTGAAACAGATCAAGGTGCAATTGATTTTCAATAATTATTAGTAAATTATTACAATATTACAGAAATCTAATAATTTTATCGAATAATGAATACTTTGGCCTGGATTGTTTTCATGCAGAAATGAGCTTCGAATGAGCTTCCTCAATTATCCACTCAATACAAGGAGTGAATAAATCACAGATATATTTGATTTGATTTCCTAAATATGAACACGAGTTGTTGTTTCGAGTATTTCTAAAGTTACTTAAAAATTATTTAGCATCCATGCACTTTCTTGTGGTGGTAGTAAAATCCAAAAAGAGATTGGATCCACCAATATTCCAATTATCAATATTTCAATCATCAATTCTAATGATATTTTGTTGTTTGACATGAATTTTAAATATGTCGTAGATATGAAACAAATTATTTTGATTTTACTGATCAATCTTTGCTATCAATTATTGAAGTATAAACTCGTATTTTAGCCTGGTCACTTCCCATAATATAGATTGTATGCACATTTTTAAAGAATGTACTGTAGCTGAACATTGATTTAAAGAGATATATTATATGACTCATATATCTTATCGCTATAATCAAGCAATGATTCATTCGATTTAGAATTTGAATCATTTATATATATATATATACCTTGGTCAATTACAGCGGTTTAAATTAAGAGCTTAATTCGAAAATCACTAACCTTGAACAAAAATAAAATAATTTTATATTCTAAGTAAATGAATGAACTAATTGCTATAACTTTATACTAAGTAGGTTTAAAAGATAGCCTGGGTCAAATAAATAACATGTTGATTTATTGAAAATTTGTTCTGGTTAAATAATAAGTTAAAAGCTTGAAAAAAGTTATGGAAAGAAATGGTTTGTATAATAAGTTTTGATTCAAATGCGTTACTGCTGTCTATCGACTCTATTTCTAAACACTATTTATCATTAAATTATGTTTTCATAAAATTATTTCAAAAAATAACAAAACAAAATAGAAATTAATTTCTATTACATTCAATGTAAGTATGAAAATGAATAAACGAATAAAAGTTTATAATTTATAAAATAACTACAAAAGTGAACAATAATTCAGTTTCGGATTATTTAAGAAAATAATGAAAAAAGTGTTGAAAATCCAATCGAAATATGAATAAAATCCCCGAAAATACTGTTTCAATGAATTACTCAAACATTTCGTTGAATTGAATGCAAAAATTAAAACAAAACAAAAATAAAATAAATTCAATTGAATTAAAAGCGAAGAAAAGTTTTGATTAATAAACAAAAAAATATCTGAAATACTACTGAATTGAATAGCATTTGCTGTTATCTGACCACAGATTGGATGTATTGTCAGTGATGTCGACGGCAGGCGTTTCGAGGTCTGGAAGAGTCCGCAAAAAGAGCGCAAAACTCATCGAAATGGAAACCGAAGCCAATCCTAACGGCACTAATAGTAGTCTTAATAATAATAATATTATTAATAATATTAATACTAATAATAGTAATAATAATAATAACAATAATAACAGGAATTCACTGAAAGTGACGCCAATTGTCAGTAATGTTGTGCTTATGAACAGCGAAGACGTGAATAGCAGTCATATGCCGAATGAGGAGACCATCGATGAGACACAAACCAGAACTGAATCCGTTTCGGCCAAACCTATTAAGAAACTGAAGATTAAGTTACCGTCGAATCCGAGTCCAAGCCCTGCCATCCCTTCTGAGAGCTCGAAACCTATGGACAAAAGCGTTAAAATCGATGCAAATTGTGAGCCTTTGGCCGACAATACACCAAAAAAGGCTACAATTCCTCCGCTGAAGATCCCTAAAAGCAAAATAACTGGTTTAGTAGTTCCCACCGTTACTCCCGAAGTGGACAGTAATGTCATACAGTCTGCAGCCGAACTCAAATCAACACCAAATGCGTTGACTTCAGAGCGAAAGACCAAAAAATTGAAGAATCAGAAGAACAGCAAAACAGAGATAATTGAGCCTAAAGTCGAACAAAAAGAGTTGAATGAGATTAAGGCTGAGGTGAATGAGTCGGTGCCCGAAGTGGTCGTCGAGATTCCGCCAATAGTTAGCGAACCATCGGTTGTGACGACTAATGAGAGACCCATTGAAGAGACGCCAAAAGCGAGTAAAGCAGTGAAGCCTAAGAAGAGAGAACACGAATCGGCGGCCAATCGGCTCTTCAGACAAATCACTTCAGGGGTTCCAATGACCCCAAAAACCAAAGGCAACAAAAGGAACAAATCGTTGCCTTTAGAAGACGTGACACAAATATCTTTTGACGACGACTTCGAGGAAACGTCTCTTATTATAGAAACCGAAGACGTCGTCAAAACTAAGCCAAAGCCGAAGCGCTCGCGTCCGCCGACGAAGACATCCAGTGATAGCAAAGGGGAAAAGAAGACTAAAAGAGGCAAAAGAGAGACCAATGACGAGAAGCCGAAGAAGAAGAGGAATTCTGTGATCACTGCGTATATGATATGGAGTAAAGAGCACAGAAGCAAAATACAACATACCTGTCCTGACCTCGATTTCGCTGATGTCAGCAGAAAATTGGGAGAGATTTGGCAGTCGATGGCAGAGAAGGATAAGATCCCGTGGCGTCGGAAGGCACAGAAACTGGTTGGAAAGGGATCCTCTATTATAAGCACTGGTAAACCAAAGGCGTCGACACAATCGCCTAAAACCAATGCAAACTCAGTGACGGCGTCGGGATCTTCGCTGTCCTCTCCTATACATAACGACGACTATTCTTACACATCGATCGATGACTTGTGGCAACCGATCGGCACATCTCCTATAGACGTGTCGGCGCACTTGACACTACTGGGCGAGTCATTGTCCATAATAGGTCAGCGCCTGAAGGAGCACAGCGGACAGATAGCTGTCTCCGGATCCCTATCTGTATTACTGGACTCAACGCTCTGCGCAATCGGACCCCTTCTATGTCTCACACAATTAGATCCAAACCTGAATGGCTGTCCTCAGGAGACGCATAAGAAAACATTGGATAACATCGCGTATATAATGCCTGGAATTTAATCCGATTTAAAGACATATAATTCTAATGTATTTTAATTTGTTTTTTTTGAAATTCAAATCGTTTTATATAAACAAAAATCATTTCATTTTTTTTAATTCTAAGCATTTTTTTCTCAATAAATATAATTATAATTAAATTGTAATTAATTTTAAAGAATATTCCAAAGTCTGTAAACTATTCAATAAATCGATTGAATATATTATAAATTTTGACATTTTTTGCTAAAATTTGTGAAATTTCGCAATCAGTCGACAATTGTCATCAGATTATAAGATTTAGTCCTTTATCTCAACCATAAGAAATGTTGAGCCGTTGATGCGATACCCAAACATCCAGTCCATGTGACTAATCTTGTAATCAACAAAATTGCACTCTATTTATGATACGACAAACCATATCTGTGTTTATAATATTAGCTCTGAATTTGTTCCGTCAGATAAACATTCGTTGAATTTTATTCAGTCTTTTGAAACACATTAACAGATATAATGTTCGAAATAAATCGACAGCTTTTCCCTCTGAAGCTCATCCTATTCTTCTGGTTCGGAGGTATGTATTGTTCTATTGCAACGCACAGTGTGTTCGCATAAGACATAAAGACCTGATTATAATTGCATTGATAGCCGCGGCATGTCTTCTGCCATATATGACGATTCATATGAGACAACTCGGGATTACAGTAGAAGAGACTGCTATTGTTTATACAGTGCTTCCGGTCAGTCAAGTGATTGGTCCTCCGATTGCCGGCTTTATAGCCGACAAAATGGGAAATTACAAACTCGTCTTAATTATAAATTTGATTCTGACTATTATGAGTTCAGTTGGAATTATGTTTGTGCCGTCCAGTGGTGACCCGAACGCCACCGAAAGGTTTGCATTATTTTAATTACGAATAAATGTTTAATAAAAATATAATTAGCCAGGTAGAATAAGTTTTGGAAAATGTCAATCTTAGATAATGCTAACTGTTATCAATTTCTTTCGTATTATTGATATTTTTGTTTACTTTTCTGAATGGCTTTATTGACCGATAATTTCCAAGCAATTAAAATATTTGCTCTGATTATCAATTATAAACTTTTACTAATTGTGCAACAATTGTCTGCAACTCAATACAAGTTTCTGATCCGATTCAGTTATGTCATGCCTTTTCTAACTGACCTAGTCTGAAAACCTAGACATTTTATTTGCAACTTTTTAAAAAGTGAACTAGCTCCTATTTAGTATTTGTTTGCTTTTAATTTATCTTAACATAGAATTAAAGCTTTTTTCGAACATTTTTTTAATTTATTCAAATATTTTGTTGATTTTATTAAGAATTCATCACTTCTTCTATTAGTTGAAAGTTTTATTCTTTCTTTTTTATTGATTCAAAATATCAACTAAACTAACACTTTATGACAACTCGAAAAATATGCTAAACATAGAGTGTTTTGATTGATCGCTGAATTTCTTTTGCTGGATGTGTTTTTCGCAAAAAAATATTCAAAAATTCATTTCGACCTCAATTTACTTTTCCTTATCATTCATTTAAATAATATTTTCACTTATTTTTAATGATATCCAAACATTGAAAACGAAAGAATGATATATTCAATCAAGTTTTTTATCGAAGAAATGTAAAAAAATTATACAAATTATAGCATTTTATTATTTGTTTTCTGAATGAATTGGTAATAAATTTATTTTTCATTTCAATCGTATATTTGTTTATTCAAATAAATTTCTTAATATTTGATTGGTTTGACTGATTCGATATAAATTATAGTTACAGTGTTTTACTGTCAGCTAATCATACATTATTAGCAATCTATCTTGCTGATTTAAGATATATAAATATGAAAAATGACAAATAGATGTGTTTTGAAGATAAAACCTCTGGTGAGAAGTTTGGAGCCATTATTCCCAACATTCCAGTCATTCGAGAAGAGAATGAATGGATATTTGATTTGGTTTATAGCAAATACAATAATTTTTAGCGATATATGAATTTCCTATACTTTGATGCACTGCTTAACTCCAAAATTGATCCAACCTTTCACACGAAAGTTGTCGGAAGTCTATTCGCTTAGAGATTATATTCGATTCTATACTTAAATCAAATTATTCTTATATTAAATACATTGAAAGTGTTTATCACAAAGTATTTCTCAGACATTAGGCAGAAGTAATCGGAGAGAAAAGGCGACTAATTATGTAATTCTGATGTTTAGATAAACGCATTACGAGATAAATGCTGTAAATATTTATAAATGTAAAGGATTTACCCCTGATAACAGTTTCAGTAAGTATAATTGTGTGCTTGGTAATCAGATGTCATTATTTTAATACAACTTTTGATCAGAGATGCCATGCAGGTCAATGAATCTAGGTGCTATTTTAGACAAATAATCTTTGAAATTTAATAAATACCTAGGGGGTCGTCGAGAATCCCTAATATGCTCAAATATAACAGAAAACCTGAGATTTTCAAAAAAAAAAGTTACACTGATAATTGTGAGTAAATTGTTATTTTTTACGCTGAAGTGTATTGGTAACTGGCCAACTTTGCGCACCTCTGTTTTAGACCAATCTTTAAGCCGTTAATAATGTTTTCACTCAAATTAGTTTATCTAAATTCAGTCATAACTTCATTTTCATTATTAATTTGAGAACTTATTTAATGAGAGCATTAAAAGCCATAAAATAATTGGCAACAAAACTATTACAGTATTTGCTTTACGACTAAAAATGACTTTTGTTTCTCAGAGACCAATTTTAATCAATGAAATATCTACAGTGTTTTACTACATGGCTATTATTTTTTGTTGTTATCCACACAATATCGCAATATAGCGCTCCTTTAAATAATTATCTGTTATATAAGTGAGTTTATGCCTATACTTCATCTTTTCAGGGTTTGTGCGATGAAATGTTTGACATCCCTTATATAAAACGTTGCAATCGTTGATAAGACCATTAATTTTAAAAATGAACAGAACTTTACATAAGTTACTCAGAAAATTGAGCGCTTAGTGGGTTGACAGCCAAATAGCCATTTATAATCCCAGAACCAAAACTAGTATATGATATCATCAAAGAAATTGTGGCTTTATATACATTTTGCTCATACACTGCATGATTACCATAATGTTCAAAGAAATACTAAAATACTATACAGAATATAATCGATTCATTGTAATCATGACTAACTCATCTCCAGTCCAAGTTCATTGTCTCAATGTCTTACGAGAAAAGTTATTTCTTTTATAAGTTATTAATATTTTTCTTTTGGTTTTTGTTTTCGTTGAATTCAAAAAGCAGTCATTAAATGATGATTTCATTAGTGTTTTTGCGATAAATATTAGGATTTTCATTCATTTATCTAATATTTAAACAATTAGCAATATTTGTAGCTAGGTGCTCAGTCTAAATTTTGGTTCTTTTCCAAACATTATGCAAAAGAGGTCATTTTTGTTTGAATTTGATAAAGATCTCAAAATTACAATCAGATTAGATTAGATTTGAAAATATGCGGTTCACTAACAATTTGGACGGAAGTTAGAATACATTCAAATAAGAATCAGTTTCTGGAGTTATTTGAAGAGAAAATTCATCGATTCGTCAATTCATCAATTCATCTTGCTATTTGACCTTAATAAGAAATCCACGTTTTGCCATAAATTGATTAAATATAGATTGAAATGAATGTCAAAATATAAATCAAAAAGCAATCAATCGGTTAGACTCTAACCGTTAGAGTTCTAATAAAACCTGAATTCATATAGAAATCAATTGAATGGATGACTAAATTATTCGCTTTTTTTGAGATATATTTATCGAAAAAGGCCTTAAAATCAATTGACGTCTGAAAGAAGTAATTTGTAAACAATAAATCTTTACCCGAATATAAATTCATTCGTTTTTTTGCTATAAATTTTGTTGTTCTCTTAAAAATACCAAACAGTCAGTCATTTAGAGATTATTTCTAAAATTATAATCATTTAATGGTTTTAGCTTTGATTTGATTCAAATATAGTTTATATTAAAAATTATTTATGAATTTGATTCATCAGAATTGTTACTTTACGTGAATATTCTTTATCTGTATTTTCAATTCCAGGTAATTTTTAAGATTGACTTTTCTGCTTCTCTGTTGACAAACAAGGACAAACAAATGCTTTCAACTCACTTTGATTTTTGCAAATCTAATCCAAAATAGCATTCATATTGATTTGAGTCGACCTGAGTTCATGTCACTGTTAATCTCTCATTCAATTAGTCTTTTATTTCATTTTAATACTAAATGAATGAATAAATTAATATTTAAATACTGTATAATAACTGCAGTATTTTAAGTGTCATTAACTGAGAGAACTAATTGACGTAATCTCTAATTGCAATTAAAAATTCATTTTCATTAATGCAAATGAGAAAAAAAATTTGCATTTGTTTTCTTATTTGACATTTCAATGATTTTATCATTTTTTAACAATTATTAGATAAAATCAAAGCTAAAACACAGTCGATATAACAATTCGATAAGAAATTAATCGTTTGGTTAAGTTTGTGATTTAAGTTCAGTAATAATGAGAAATTAAAACAAAAGATTAAATCTGATAATTAAGAAACAGAGCCGGGCCAAATCGACCAGGTCACATTTAATTTGGCTGAATAACTTAACATCTAAACCACAATTTTTTGCTTTAATCTCTGTATTTTAACTAATCATCTGCAATGTGGGTGAATCTTTTAGCCCCTCATTGCCCACCTCTGCTCTTACGGTAATAATAATTGAATTTAATTATTTTGATTCTTCTTCTTAGCGCTCAAAAAGATGTCATTTATGCGGACCATAAGTTCACATTTTGGTTGTATTTCTGCATAAGAATAGTATTTCAGATAACAGTTGGCATTTGTTTCACTCTATTGGACGCAACAACACTTGTTTTGTGTGAAAAATTTGATTCTTCTTTTGGAAAAGAAAGATTCTGGGCCATATTTGCTACCGGTTTATTTTCACCCATCTGTGGTTGGCTTATAGACTACCTGAGCGATGGCAAAGACGAGTACTCAACCGATTATTCGCCTTCGTTTCACTTTTTTAATGTATTGGTATTATTAACGACTTTGACCCTAATTATGATGAACATACAAGTAGTGCCGCCGCCAAAGAATATGTTCAAGAATGTCAAACCACTGCTCAAATCACCGAATGTATGGGCCCTCTTGATTGTCATCTTCATTCTGGGCACCTGTTGGGGATTCGTAGAGTCATTCCTGTTCTGGTATTTACTGGACTTGAATTCCCCGAAATACTTATTGGGTCTAACACTGACAACCGGTGCCATCGTTGGCCTCCCTTTCCTACTCAAGTCCCAATGGTTTGTCGAGAAGGCAGGTCACGTCAATCTCATGATACTTGCGCTCATCTTCTACCTGATTCGCTTCGGAGGATATTCACTAATTGAATCTCCCTTTTGGTGCATTCCGTTTGAGGTAATTATCGTTAGATTTAAGTTAATTGAAATTCTCTCCAAAAAGATCTTAATCTAAGACTTATTATAAGTTATTAATAAAATTGTTTGAAATAATAGTTTTTATACACATTTCAATAGATCTGCAATAAATCTAATGATAATTTCGGTTTAAACCCATTATTGAATTTATGGCCAAAATATGAACAATGCATTTTAAAATAAGCCATAATTGACTGTTTTGAAACTGGATCAGTTATAGGCCCTTTGGGAATGTTCAGTGCATATTAATAAGCGATTTAAATAATTTTTAATGCAATTTAAGTTATTATAATATATTGTAATAATAAGTTGACTCATAGAGTATTGCAACCATTAATACAAGTATAAGGAATGGCTATTCTGGACAAAGTTCTCAAGAAAGTAGGAGGCTTATCTTTGCATTTTTGGCATATATTGTTTCGAATGCAATAAATATTGTGCTCTTGGCCATTAATATTAATTCTTAAAAAATTGATTTAAACGGATAACTAAAATAAAAAAAATTAATAGACTTTAGTTTTGACTCATAAATTAAAGGCTGACTTTGATAGATTCCGAATACTTTATCTATAATTGAATTCCGCATATCTTATGCAATCATTAATTTTTAAGTCAAGTATTGAACAGAAATTTATTAAACAAATTCAGTTAATATTAATTAATAATAAAAAGCACTTTCATGAGTGAAATTTAATGAGGGATATAAAGTATAACACAGTATCAGTAAATTGGATACATTATACTTAGCTATAAAATATTAATATATTTTTCAGACCTCACTTGTGAGAGAGGTTAAACATTAAAAATGATTTATTTATCACTATTTTTGATTATAATTCAATAAATAAATCAATCGATAGATTCTTTTCTTTAAAAATCTCTAATTAATAGAAATATTTGAAAATAAGTCAATAAAAAAAATTTTTTTTTCGAAAATCATTATAAAAATATCGATTTATTAGAATAATTGTGTGAATTGTGTGAACAATAATATAATAAATGAAATCATTGAACTCAGAGATCAAAAACTTTAAGTAATATATTTCGGGCAGAAATAACAAAAGACTCTTCTCATGACTCGTGAGTCAATAAATTGGTATTCATGACAGAAGAGCTCTAAAACACTAAACAATCTATCGATAAAATCTTTGATCGAATTTTGATTGAATATATTTAATGTTTGATATAATATGTGAGAAATTCTCTCATGAATACAATGTTCTCATAATTACAGGCTATGGAGGCTTTCACTTATCATCTAATGTGGTGCTCGGCTGCAGAGTATAGCCAGAAGTTGGCTCCAGAAGGTGAGACATACAGACACTCGCATTACTTGCATTCAATACAAATAGATATAAGAGATTGAAAATATTTCACTCATTTATGGCGATTAGAGTTTCATTATTTGTCAAATTGAGTAATAATTATCCAAGAATTTCGTACATTAATAGACAGAATTGATGAGCTCAGGAGGTTTTGTATATAACCAGGCAACTATTTCAGCAATAATGGAATGCGATCGATTATGCCGGGGTCAAAAGCCAAAATATTTGAAATCATCTAATTTTGTTACGACACAAGAAATTATATATTTTTTGCATTATTTCGACCGTTTCTGACGTAATATTTTCCTAATACTGATTGATTGGCTCTCAAACCAAGATTTTAATGAGCAATAACTGAAGTCTATGGGAAAGCTTTAGATTCTTGAATATTGCACTTATTTATCATACATTACTTGACATAAGTTTTTATTATTTATAAAATTATCCTGGCGCATCTATTTAGATTTAGTTTAAAATTATATATGCTTGAGCCAATAGAATAAAATATCTTCCAGCTATGATTTTCAAAAAAATCATTATCAAAAATAATTCAAAATAATCAAAGTTACTCTTAACACAATTTTTAGTTTTAAAAAATACAATACATTATGAGAAATATAAATTAGAAAATACTTGACTGAATGTAAATTATTTTAAACTAATTGTTTTGCATAATAGAGTAGTTAACGAAATATAAGTTTACAAAAATCCAATGACAAAGCGAGCGCTTAGTTTATCAATTAAATATTGGCTCAATTATTCCAATGCCTAATGCAGTGGAGGTCCACCGAAAGGCTATTTGATTATTAAAATTTCTTTTGCAAGCATTTAATCTCACATTCAGTCTCAGTCTAATTAGTTTTCAGATAATATCGAATAAATTTTTCGTTATTATAGTTCAAAAAGTTAATTAAAAAATTAAAATATTTTCTAAGTTTTTAGACTTTAATTCATTAAAAACTTTTGGTAATAATGAGAAACATTATTCAGACTATAATTCTAAGTTATATGAGTTCTATCGCCACAGGACTGACGGCCACAATGTTGGGAATAGTAGGCGGACTACATTACGGCGGTATTACTTCTGCGAGTTTCAACTGAATTCAATAATTTTAAAACTGATTTTATTTAAAAACACAAGTGGGTCGAGCGGCCGGAAGTATGTTCGGGGGAAGTCTTATGGCAGTATTCAACGCAAGAATCGCATTCAGAATCGTAGGCATCTTTGCAGGTGTTGTGGCAGTGATTTACACTCTCATATACTACCTGTTCCTCAGAAAAGATGAAATCAAATTAATTAATAAGAAAATTAAAAAACCAAAAGAGACTAAAGAAACTGAAACTGAGGACAATCTTATGTTAAAAGATATTGAAGGTCTTAAGACCACTACTGAGCCCAATGCAGATAAGACTAACGACCAATCAAACAGAAGAGATGAGACAAATGATATGAATTTAAAAGTAGAGGAAAGATGTGGCAGTATTTGCAGCGAAACATCAGTCATATCGGCCAACCTTTCGCTTTCACATCCCATTTGATATTTAAAATTATAATTCAGATATGAATTATGAAATCATTAGTTTCTATGCTTTATATTAGCAATTCTTTTGGTCTCTTCTTTCAGAAAAGCTATCGAAAAGAAAATCTAAACTAAAAGCTTGAGATTAGTATACCATTGAGTCATTGAGCGCATCCCAGATAACCATTGGTTTGATAGTATCAATGGTTCAGATTATGATTTAGAAAACAAACTTTTCTTTTATTGAATGTTTTATATTAAAGAATTTTCTGAATCCATGTTATTATTATTTTATATGAATATAATTATTCTAAATATTATATAATTTTTTTAACGCTAAGCCATAATTCAGTAAAGATTACTATTTTCTTAAGTAATAAACGATAGGTTTAATGACAGCATATATTAATCAAAATTATTCGTTCAATCGGATCATTATTTTGAATAATATTTTCTCTACAAAAATGTTAAACTGTTCTGTTGTTGTCCTCAAGTCATATGTGGACTCAAATGCCTATCTTTATATGCAATGGCAATACAGTATCCATGATATTAGGAAATGCCTGAAACGAGTAGAAAGAGGATATCTGAGAGAACATCAGAACATCTTTTCGGATATTATAGGAAAAAGTACGTAAAGACAGGTTTTAAAGATAAATAATTATTGAACTTTTAATTATTATTATATTCGAGTTCATCACATAGTCTGACTACAAGGGAACAGGTAGCTTAAGTGTGGGTACAATCCCAGCCAAATGTTGATAAACATGAAAAATATTCTGAATTGAAATTTTAATAAAAAAGCATTTGAATCGATACCCAAAACCAAACTCTTTTAATGTAATTATAAATTAAACGCCACTTATATGAACTCAAGAATTATAATAATATAAACATTTATTTATTCTATAAATTCTGATTATGTGATTCTAATGATCCGAATAAATCGAGAATGTAATTATCGATTAACTAGATAAAAAATGAATTTATCCTGTTCATTAATATTCATTCATTCGCACTGTAATTATATTTTATTTGTATGGCATCTGATATAATCATTCGGAATAAATAAATAAAGAAAAAGTTATGAATAAAAAGCAAATAAAAGACATTAAGTTTAGGAAATACAGAGAATATGAAACAAATATTAAGTTATTTAAGTCTTTTTGAATATAATAGAAGAAAAAAATAAGTTTGAACTCAAATGTAAACTAAACTAAAGTACAGTATATATGAAGTGAAGAAAAAATAGAATAATACGATTGAATAGAAAATTGTTTTGAAAGTGGATTAACTAAACTATAAATCTTTTCTAACTCAATATGACATAAGACATATCAATATCATTAAATAGATAGATATGTTATGTTCCAGTTTGAAAAATACCAGTTCTCAATTGACCCGTTCCCTTATTTGTCCCAATATTAATAATAAATGATATTTTTTTTACTTGAGAGCAATTTTCCAACGCCTGAGCTTATGAACAAATATGAGAAGTCGTGTCAAAGCTATTCCCAATCGAAGATCAATTTTGTTTTTGTAAATCTTTTTTGAGTGAAAATTCTGAACAGTTTAGCGATCATTGTTTGGCTGCAAATGGTTTTCTAACTTCTAAAGTGGACATTAAGTGTAGGAAAAACAATATTTGAATTGATTATTGAATTGTAAATATGGACAGTAAGGACAGAGCAATGTTCTAATGAAATACTATTGCGATTATGGCTTTTGGAAATCACATTTTCATTATGTAAATGGTTTAGCCATTAAAGCAATCAAAATATAATGTATGAATGAATGCATCCAAAAGTCAACTGCATTAGCATTGGAAGCAAATGACTTGAACTTCAAATTGAGGAACATATGAGGGAATGAATCAGCGAATTGAGTGCTTTTTTGCTTATCATAAACCAAATTAAAATGAGAAAAAAGTAATTTATTTCTGTCGACAAAATATATGAGACAACAAAACAAAACGAATGTTTAGAAAGCGTTTTCACTTTATTTTATAGTCTATTAAATGGGAGTCTATTTAGACGTTAATGTAGTCGAGGGCTGGTATGCGTGGGCTAAACAGTATATACGATAAATTGAATTATTAATTAACAGTGAAGTTAGACATTTAAATAATTCAGATGCAGTTCCGTTGCTCTGGTAAGCTATAGGTGTGGTGGCGTCAACTTAATAAACCATATGTCACTTGATTTGCTTGATCTCATGGTTACTGATATACCGGTCCAAAACATATCAGTCTATACAGAGTAGTGTAGTATTGAATATAATAAAGGCTGATATGATTGCGAATATGGTTTGGAATCAAATACTATCCAATCATATACTGAATATATTGTGTCACTGATGTGTAACTCATATGATTATATACCTGATCAGCACCGGTAGCTTATATTTCAAATCATTGTCATCGCAACCTCTAAACAAAAATTATATTATAACTAAAAACAGTCAAACAGTCAAACGAAGTAATCTATTATTCTATGCATTTCTAAAATGTTTGTCGATTTAGATATTGATTGAAAATTGAATGAAAAATAATATTAAAAAATATATTAAAATATATCAAATATTGTGATAGTTTTTATCAATGAAATTATAACTAGTCTTTGTGTTGAAGTCTAAAATATGAAACTATAGTTAAAAAAAATTGAATAAAATAATAATTGCTTTATTACACAGTTATATTAGTACTGGTAGTGAACGTGTGCACTGCACTGGTAGTGTTGTTAGTGAAGTCCTGTTTTGCTAATACTTCAGATTTACTATTATTTTGATTACAATAAAGTCGACTACTCTTGTAGTTGAGGGTAGTATCCAATGCAGAACCTAATGGCCTCTTAAAAAAGATGAAGTTTACGTCCAGTGCTCAGAACGACTTGTGTGGAGAATAAGATTTAGTTCAGCTCAACAGAGGAGGGAATGCTGTGAAGTAAAGGTAATAAATCTATAGTTCTTGTAGTTCTAAGTCTACAGGACTTCTACACAACACAACACAACTTCAGGCTCAGGTAAAGTGTATGCCTCAGACTCAACAGGTTCTGCTTCACGACTAACTTGTTTCTCAAACTTTTTTCCTCTCTCTCCCTCTCTGTGCTAACACCTATCTGTGGGTCCATTGCAGGGCTGGAAGACTGGCAAAGAGAACACCAGATACTGTTGCTTAGACTTGTTTCAGCCATCAGATCCAACTCTAGTACTGCAAAAAAGTTCACTGACTTAAAGAGTGCGCCTTTTTTTAAAGTTTTAATTTTGTCTTCAATTTGTTTTCACATTTACACACACTTTGTATTAATGTTTTAATTATATTTACATTACGTTTAATACCTAATAATAAGCGACAATATATTTGTGTGTGTTCTCAGACACCAGTTATCGTATGAATCGGATTAACAATTAGTGTTGTGTTTGTGTACAGACATAAACAAATAGATCGGCCAAAGGATATACAGCACTGACTACTTGTATCGCCCTTACAGTGCAGACTACAGTGCAGTATATTCTGATAGATTGGACTTTAGTTCATAAACTTAATACAAAGTAAGTTAAGTGCTATAAAAATATTATATAAACTTTTTTATTGCCTTTACTCAACTCAAAGCCATTTATTCAATCCATTAATAATGATATGAAAACCAATTTAGTTTTCGTTTGAATTTACTATTAATTTCCGCCAAAAATATGCTTTAATAATATGAATGCACTTTAAAAACAATTTTTTCGGAAATCAAGTTTCATATAATGTTAGCCATTAAGCCATTTGACACTACTGTGCAGTATATTATGTAAACACATCATACAGTAGATACTGAATGACTGGTTCATTTCAAATGGCCCGCAATGATCAGCCAAATTCGTCAAATAGCCCGGCGCCTCTGCTGGAAACATTTTTTACCAAGATCAAAACAATAAACCTAAGATGTATTCTTAATTGGGATTTCCCTATTGTCAAAAGTGATCCCTTTCCTAATATCTCGTTCTGGAACTGACATTCTGTATGTCTGTTAAACTGAGTCCAACTCTAGTACTGTTTGTTTGGCATAAAAAATATTAAAAGTAAATAATATTTGAGATTTTGGTCATTTCTGTAGGTCTAGTAGTACTGGCCATATGTCGTGTGCGCTCTTTCCTTATAATAGTTTGTATTTGAAAAGCAATTTCTTAGAAAGTTTTGAGTCGGGCCTCACAGACGGGTCGCGCACTCAATGCGGGGGTTTCTCACAATAACAGTCCTTTATGTAGTGGTGATCAGCACAACTATAGCATACGGTAGAAGTTCTGTACAGTAAGATCCACAAGAACCACCTGTCCCATTTCTTAAGAATCGATCAGAAGTGGAGTCTAATCACGAATTACTGGCAAAAACCAATTTATTGGAACTTGCAATCAATTTCTCTGTTATTATACGCGAACTTAAGGACAATTCTCGTTCAATATTCAATCCGTTAATTATATTTAGGGTTAGTTTCTTATTAGCGGTTATCACTTCCTTTGGGGTACAATAATAATCACAGCTCAGATTTGGGAGAGGGTCTTCCTGACCAGGTGTGCCCATTCAGTTCTCATACAGTGTGCCATATGAGTGCTTCCCATTGCATTGCTGGCCCATAACATATTCACTCACCGCTCAAGCAATGCTCCCAAAGCTTATTCAGTGGAGAGAACCTTAGAATCTAACGAAATCTTAGTCTAAGAGTAGTGTACAATATGTTCTCCCATTCCCCTCAAGAACTTTGGTCTTATCCATAACTACCAGTTGCACAATATGTTACGTTAGGCTAAAGAAAATATCATTTCATGGGAAAAGTTTTACTCCCAGTCAGTACTCAATTGCTCGTTAGATATACTGTTGTGTGAACTAAGACTTCAATACAATACTAATGCATATATTTTTATAACCAGTGAACTGATTGAGAGAAAAAACATTGTTTTCAAAAATATATATCAAAGTCTGAATGCATTCGTATTAGTTCTGATGTGTATCTCAGATAATAACTCAAT
>JAQIWA010000847.1:0-24323 GCA_034693305.1 Eueremaeus valkanovi
AATCGTCACTCTCTTGGCGTGAATGGCACACAGATTGGTGTCTTCGAACAGACCCACCAAATAAGCCTCACTGGCCTGCACAGGGAGGCAAAGGACAGCAAAGGAAAGGCATTGTTAGTCAACATTAGTCAACATGAGGTCAAAGTGGATGACATGACATGACATACCTCTTGCAGAGCCATAACAGCCGACGACTGGAAGCGGAGGTCAGTCTTGAAGTCCTGTGCGATCTCCCGAACCAACCGCTGGAACGGAAGCTTTCGGATCAACAGTTCGGTTGACTTCTGGTATCGCCTGATCTCTCTCAGAGCCACTGTTCCGGGTCTATAGCGATGGGGTTTCTTCACGCCTCCAGTGGCCGGCGCAGACTTACGGGCGGCCTTTGTGGCCAACTGCTTGCGCGGGGCCTTACCTCCAGTGGACTTACGGGCAGTTTGTTTGGTTCGGGCCATCACTTAGTCGTCAATCGATTCAATACTAATAATAATAATATATTTTAATGTCTTTTGAAAAACACTTTTCAAACGAATGAATACTTTCGCCAAAAAGTCTCGCCTTTTATAAGCTCTCGAAAGTGGAGCCAAAATCACAGTTCAGACCAATCAGAGCTCACTCTGTACTCACTCTATACTCAGCTCTGATTGGTCTACAAAAGTGTCGTTTGGATCCACTTTTGTAACGCTTTTTGTATTTGATTTCATATTTTATTTTATTTTAAATTATTTTATATTTATTTATAAATTCATTCAATTTTTACATAATTTTCATTCAATTTAAACAAACAAACGATCGATATATGAAAGAAAATGCTTTAAATCTATAGTAAATTCAGTTTTAATTCTGATTTTTGCATACATTTAGAAAACATTCACTAATTTTAGACAAAATAATAATTAAATTGAAATATAGTTTAGTTTAAATCGGATTTAATTTTAGACTAATTTCGTTCAAATGAATGAATGCTTTGTTTTGTTTTCATTATTATTATTATTATTAATATAAGTGTTAATCAAATCCAAACTACTGTTAATTTTTGGCGCATTTTATTCATTTAAATGTTTGAATATTTTTGCGCCAAAACTGTCTGTCCTTTTGGTCTGACTTTAGACAACATTTCTATTGATTTATTCAAATCTTAATCAAAATCTTCAACACTTTTGAAAGCAATTATGATTTGGAGAAGAATTGTCCAAAAGTTGATTACAATTATAGGGAATATATGGATGAAAGCCATAGACATATGACATGAGTTGAGACAATCCATACCAGATCTGGAGCTCATCTGTGGTTAGGAATAAAATATTCGGATAATAAGTATTGTTTAGGATTTAAATGACATTTTGTCAGTCATTGCAGTCATTATTTGGTTCATTGTATTCAATGTTATAATTGATTTGAAATAACTTTTGTATTGTTTTAATTGATGGCAAAACTTATGGTAAGAGCTGTTCCTCGGCTTCCCTCAGATCTGCACCAGAACTACATTTCCTTTTACACCCTTTTATTGCTTTTAATTATTAAATAAATGTAAATATTTTACATAATTCTTGTCTGTCTTAACCAAAACTATCCTGATCACTTGATCATTGGATCACTTGATCACTTGATCACTTGATCACTGGATCACTGGATCACTGGATCACTTGATCACCTCATAACTGATACCTTTGCGAACCCCCGTTCGTAACACTGTCTGAATCTGTGCTTCACTTGTATTGAAGTCATATTGAAATTGATTCACAAATAAGCCAATAATCGAGTCTAAGACTACCGGAGCTAAAGCACCCGTAACTCACATACAGTCGGATCGACTCCTGAGTAATGTCTGATCCGTTACTTATAGACTAATAATTAGATCTGATTTGGAAATGAACTTAATTTTGAAGTAATTGAACGAAAAGTATTGAATGAATGCATTGAAAGAACGAAAACATTTGTCAATCAATCGATTCATTGATTCAATGGTTTATTGAATTCAAAAAACACATGAAATGAGAAAAAGAGTGAAAGAAATGAAATAATTATTTAATGAATAATGAAATCAAAACTGAATTTAAATAAAAAGAAAACATTTATTAATGAAATCATAAGACATATGACATATCAGTCCCGAACTCAGGTATGTATTGGCCCTAAAAAGGGCCGTTTGTTTGCTCTGCAGAGCAGTCTTAGGCCTTCTTTTCGGTCTTCTTCGGCAGCAGAACGGCCTGAATGTTGGGCAGAACGCCTCCCTGTGCTATAGTCACTCCGGACAGCAATTTGTTTAGTTCTTCGTCGTTACGAATGGCTAACTGAAGATGTCGTGGAATAATACGAGTCTTCTTGTTATCTCGCGCGGCATTACCGGCCAACTCAAGCACTTCGGCGGCCAGGTATTCGAGCACTGCTGCCAAATAGACCGGTGCGCCCGCACCCACACGTTCCGCATAATTGCCTGTACAGAGACAGAGGACAGACAGTGAGGACAGGCATTAACGCAATAATCATTCATTCATTCAATTCATACCCTTTCGGAGCAACCGATGGATACGTCCGACCGGGAACTGAAGACCCGCTCGAGAGGAACGAGACTTTGCTTTACTCTTCACTTTTCCTCCTTTTCCGCGACCAGACATGTCTTCTTCGGTTGGATTGGATTTGTTTGGACTTAAAGTCAAATAAAATACAAATGTTTTTCAAAACAAGAGTTTTGTTAATAAACTCTAAAACAGAGAAGACTTTGCTTTATATATGCCTTCACTTGAGTCCACATTAAGTTCGCGCTCTTCTCTCATTGGCTGCATTTGGACACCGAAAGCGAACAGATGTCTGAAGCGAACTCTGTGTGGACTCAATTGTGTGTCATTTGGACACCAGTTCAGTGTTGGCCAATCAGGTGCTTCCAAACTGGTGTCCAAATGGAGCCAATGAGTGAAGAGCGCGAACTGAATGTGGACTCAAGTGAAGTGATATATAAAGCGAAAGCATTTGTGATCTGAACTCACATTCAATTCAGTCATTGATTTGAAACTCTGTTCACACAGTTATCACTACAACTGATCCAATGCCTCCCCAACCGAGTGGTAAAGCCGTGAAAAAGGCCGGAAAGGCTCAGAAGGCTGTCAGAGCCGGCGATAAGAAGAAACACAGAAAGAAGAGGAAAGAGTCGTTCAGTATTTACATCTATAAAGTGAGTAACTGTGCAGTCAGTGCACTGTCTGTCTGTCAGACTGACTATCAGATCAATACAATTGTAATCCAATGCTAACTGTGCTCTACTAACTAACTGTCTGTCTAACTGGCCTACAGGTGCTAAAGCAGGTACACCCGGACACTGGCATCTCCTCGAAAGCGATGTCAATAATGAACTCCTTTGTGAACGACATCTTTGAGCGCATCGCTGCCGAGGCCTCCCGTTTGGCCCACTATAACAAGAGGTCGACAATCACTTCCCGGGAGATCCAGACGGCTGTCCGACTGCTACTGCCCGGAGAACTGGCCAAACATGCGGTCAGTGAAGGCACTAAAGCCGTCACCAAATATACGTCCAGTAAATAGACGACAGCTCTGGCACAACAAACGGCCCTTTTTAGGGCCAATACATACCTGAGCTGAACAGTGATCACAATTATAATGCCTTCCATTTGACACTCATTTCTGTTTTCATTCATTCATTAAAATCATATTATTTTGATATTCACTCGAATTGATTGAACGGTTTCACAGATTTGGCGCCAATTTGTTTGAATACGAGTTCAGAGAATGCGCTCAAAAGTGCATTCGTTGTCGACATTGATGTACAGACTCTATGGTCTGAACACATCTTTGCTTTGCTTTTCAAATAAATTCAATCGAAAGCAATAAACGGTTTAATTGTTTACATATTATTGTTAATTAAATTGAATTCATTTCAATATAATAGTCAATACATTAGTGTTGAACCCAATTATGTCTTATTTATATCGATTTGCAGTCAATTTATCCGATTTTATAAATATTAATATTTTTGGATTCAATAGAAGTGAGCCTTAAATGCATTTAAATTAATATTAAATTATATTTTCATTAATTGTTTGATATATTTATAAATGATTTCAATTGCAATCCAATCGAACGGATAGTCTGTCCACTCGTTGTCTTAAGCGGAGAAAAGCAATGGAATCGTAGGTCAGGTGAGGACAAGAAATCACTGATCGATCAGATTATGAACAATGGGTTGGTTTGGGCGACACAGAAGAAGAGGCGAACAGTTGAGAGACGACTGGCCCGCAGGTTCGGCGTTGAGGCCTATCCGGACAAATGTGCTCTCATTAGAGTCAAACATAATATAATAGTTTGCGATAATTGCGGACATTATCACGAATTGCATACAATTTGTGGCAATTGTTATAAAAAAGTGAAATTAGAGTCAAATCTAATTATAGATGAAATCAAAAAGCGATTCAATTATTCTGAAGCCATAGAACAAGAGGTAAGGATTCGGTACACAAATGACAGTACAGACGAAGACATTGAATCCAAAGACAAACGGATTGTGGAAATGGATCGGCAAAGACCCGAATGGTTCGCAAAAAACCTTTTGTCGAAAACTGTTGGCAAGAAATGGGTGGAAAGGAATGCTGTCCTCAGAGAAGACGAGCCGAAAATCATATCAAAAGATTAATTCATTTATTTATTTCAGTCTTTGTTTTACATTATATTAGAATAAAATTTGATTTAATATTAAAACTGTTTTTATATTAATTAAAATTATAATAACTCTCTCTCAAAGGCCCCGACGTTTTGAGATCTGTTAGCAAATAATCAAATAATCAAATAATTGAATAACAATTTGTCTTAAAATATGATATGATATGCGATTACAGTATATATAAGTGTTTTTACTTTACTTTAGTTTAATATTTATCGTAATTAATGTAATGTTTAGGCACTTAAACAATAAGTCAATTAGTATTGTAGTTAAGAATTGCACCAATAGTTCAATCATTGGATATGACATCAAATGATAACTAAACGCAAACGAAGTGAACACAGGATTTGACTCTTGAGATGAGAAACGAATCGAAATATTCATGTCTTAAGACTTCAGTTATAGATAGTATTCATTGACTCTTTCGAAACATTAGTAAAAATTTTGATTAAAATTAATTAACAATCGATTCGTTATTTTTCAAAACTTATTTGGAATGAAAAGAGTTTTTTACAAATATTTCAATGTTTTTGAGGAAAAAAGTTTAAAATAATAATAAAATGATTACTAAAAACAAATAATTATTAATAGATTTAAGTATTTTATGAATAAAACTATAAGAATATAGTTATCGACGAATGTCTTCGTCTCTCAAAGTCGTCAATAATACTGAAAAGCGTTAATATATTTCGAGACACATCTCATCCCAAAACCAATTCTTTGTTTTCCTGCGATTGCAGTGAAATATAAATTATTGGAAAACTTAGAGAAAAACAGTTTTCTATAGAAAAGGAGGAATTGGTTACGAAATCTAATATAAGGTCTAAAATATAATATAAACTATAAGTTAAGTCATTGTTAAACGCGTTATGTATTGATTGTATTGATGTCTATAACTCTATGGAAAGGCTCCGTATCCGTGATACTCCTCGGGAGGTCTGTTGCCATACTTGGCCCTATGAATTGCGGCCAACTTCTCCCTGGCCTCGACCAGTTCCCTCTCCTTCTTTAGGATGACTTCGCGCGCAACGATTTCCTGCGCTATTCCGGGAACTCGTCTTTTGCTGATAATAATGCTCTGTTCGTCGTCGTGTTCGATGGCCTGTTGTGCCGACCGAACCAAGTTGTCGGTCGCCTTCTTCACTGCATTGCCGGCCGTTTGGAGTCTACGCATCGCTTGTGAATCGCTGTCGGCCTTCACTTTGCACGCGACCAACAACTGTGCTGTAGAACCGGCCACTTGTTTGGCCGCAGAGATTAGTTTCTCTTCGGACGCCTGTCCCTGAACTAAGGCATTGGCCGCTTCTACTAAGCTATGAGTGGCTGCGGCCACATGTCTGGCCGCAGATATCAGTCCGTCGGACCACTGGCCGTCATCCGAGGCATAAAGTGGTTGCCCCTCGACCTTACCGGCCAACACTAGTTCTCTTTGTGCAGCTGAGGCCGCCCTTACCAGTGCTGCGGTGGCGACGGTTATCGATTTGGCCGCTTCTAAAATCATTTCATCGAAATTCATCTCTTCGTGCGGTAACTGAAGGAAAGGGAACGGAAGGGAAGAATGGATTTTCAAATATAAGAAACTGTATTAAAGTGAAGGAAGAATTGATTGTCTGAGAGAAGGCGTTGTTGTGCCACGACTTCGAGTATATGTCTGATTCTCGGTTGATGTCATGACCACAACCAAGAATATCAAACATATCTCGAAGGTATGACTCGTTTCGGTTCAGTTCAGTAAAAGTCGGCATAAATTCAAGTATATCTCACTCTAATGCTTGTCCTCCGGGGCTGAAGACTCGCCAACTTCTTGGCCGCCGCATCGATAGAAGAGGCGGCGCCGAGCAGTTCGTTCTCTGCAATGACCGTCGGGTCGTCCGGATCGACCCAATCGGACCCTTTGAGGAGTTCAGCACTGGTGACGATCTCAGTGACCGAAGTGGCGATCGTTCGCGACATTAGAATCAACTGATTCTTCGCATCGCTTCCAGGCGTCGGCCTATTTATGATCTGATGAACCATTTGTAACAGTTCTCTGTAATGATAAGCACAACCCCGGCCCGACTCCAGCACTCGAGTGCGCATTTCATGTGTTTCGGCCGAAGTCGCGGCCGCTTTGCTGGTGATCAGGAGGTCGTATATGGCTTTGCGCCCCATATTGGCGGCCACTATCACGTCGTCCTGTTTGCCACTGTTGCCGGCGGCCACTGCTTTGGCCGTCGCCAGAGTCACGGGTTTAGTCACGCGAACCAAGTCTTCAGGCGATGCCTTCCGCACAGTTGGCATTTCTCCTGAATCGAAAGCTCTTATCTCTTGGCCAATGGCCTCAATCGTTGACTCTAGAGCTCGGGTACCTCTTTGGTGCTCGTCCTCCACTGTCTTGACTGTCTTGAGAAGTGACGTCACATTTGTGACCATTACCTGAAACAGAAGAGCAATCAATAACTCTGTTCGGACACAATTGCCATCCGTTGCCTACCTTTGCCGACTCCTTCAGGTACATCATAGCCGGGTCATTGATGCTCTTTCCGGACGCAGTCTTCGTCGCCCCAATCAGTTCCCCGAGAGCTGTGGCCACGTCTTTGACCGCATTCAGAAGTAAGACCTGCGCTTCAGAATTGTTCGAACCCAGGGATGCGGCGCCCAATTTGACCACTTCTGCCAATTGCATGATAGTTGTGACGGCGTTCTGCGCGGCAACGGCTAACTGTTCCTGACTGGAGGCCGCGCCCGCAACCAACGTCTTCGTGTCCTCGACTAAGGCTTTGGCTGTTTTGAGTATAGCCTCCCTGTGATCGGCGAACGTCTCGCTCTCGTTCTCTGAGTTCAAAGTGCCCGACGCGGCGAACATTATGGTTGTGTCCAAATCGCCGATTATTCCGCTCACAGTTGAGGCCGCGTTAATGCAGGCCTGAGTGCCGCGCGAACCTGCCTGTAGTGCGGCCAAGACGTACGACACCTTTTCAGACACATGTTTGGCGTTGTCTGCGAGATCGCGCTGACTGTATGTGTCACCCGGATTGGCCTGACATTGACCCGCGCTCTTAGTTATGTCAATACATGCCGTTCCCAACTCTTGTACACTGCCTTTGATGCGCGTCGCGACCTATCGATTGAGCAGTCAATCAGTCATACAATCAATGGTTATATTCAACACTAAATGACTCCAATCTTATAGACATTGAGACTACCTCTGCATTACTGGTCGCGCCAACCACTCCGTTCACATCATTGGCTAAGTTGGCGTAATTATGAGACAGGTTTGCAGCTAATGGTCCCAAATGTGCCACTTGTGTCGTCGATTTGCCGACCTTTGGGTCAAACAATTAAACAATTATTAAAAGTAAAGAACAATAACTCAAATAGAGATCAGGAGGGAATGGTGTGCAACACATACCATATCCTGTGCTATTCTGGCGATATCTTTGGCGCAGTTAACCATTCGGGTCTGATAGTCGACATAAGTAGACGCACCGGCCGGTAGACTGGACTGAAGTGAATAATGTCTTTCGTCTATTTTGGTGATTGACTTTGTTATCGACTCTATAATACCGGTCACCTGCCCGGCCTCCGTGGCCGCCGACTCCAGTGTGTGCAGCAAGTCTTGAAGCGCTTCTTTCATGGCTTCACTCGAGTCGTCGATCTCCGCGTGAACTGAAGAGGCCTTTGAGTTACCGCCGCATTCCTTAACCGAATAGATGAGCTGAAGCGCACATTCGGTGACAGTCTTTGTTTGGTCTAAAATAATCATTTGTTGCTTCGAGTTCTGGGTCTTTGAGGCGCAACCGATTGCGTTCAGCACCAGAGGGTCGAAGTATGAGACCAATTGTGTGACCGAATGGCCCAACTTTTCTGCCTCTGCTTTGCCTGACATACGAACGGCATCGATATGTTCGTAGATCTCTGTCGCCGAAGCACTGGTCGCCTCTCGGAAGCCCTTCAGAGTGTTGTCCTGACGTGACTCCAAGTTCTGACTAATAATATTGAGCGACGACTGATCTAACTCTCGAATACAAGCACTCAGTTTCTCGACGGCTTCGTCGCACTCGCGCTGTCCGGGAGAGGCGTCTTTGATGGACGTGACCACCTTCTTGATCGAGTCGCTCACGTTCTTGCTGTGGTTGGCCAGTGTCTGCCAGCCCGGGGGGTCTTTCGGGTTCAGTGCCAGTGATTTCGCGGCTAAAATCATATTACAGGACGAGTCGATTATAGAGCGCCCGTACGATGTGATCGGTTCCTGAGCGGAACGCGCTTTAGAGCTGATCTTCGCGGGAATCGGTGCGAAATCAGGCGAACTCGCGAATACAGTCAGGTTCTCGACCGCATCCAGAAGTGGTTTCGTCGCTTCCGCGCAGTTGTAGTGATTGCGCTCAGAGTCCGGCTCCTGATCTAAGGCTTTGATCTCCTTGACCAGACTGGCCGTAGCATTGGCCACATCTTTGGCCGATTGCACGAAATGTCTTTTGGCGACCGGATTGTTGGTCTTGGATGAGGCGACGCGACACGAGTTGCAGAGCGCAGACGTGTGTTTGGCTATGACTGTGGCCGCCGACAGGATCTGCTGCTGCGAACTGGAACGGGTGGACAACTGCTGACACGCGGACTGAATCGCTTCACTGGCCTTATGGAAGGCATTTATGTCTACCAGACCTGATCTGCCGGCGACACTCGAGGGGTCAGACGCTCCGACCAGGTATGCCGCCTGTGCCGCGCCCTCCAGCAGACCGCAGATCGAATCAGACGCCTCTTTGACGGATTCGCCGAACTCCTGGTGCTCGTTCTTCTTGGCGTGATTGGCGATCCCAGTCATCGCATCCCCGAGACGTCGACTCCTTTCGGTTACGGTCTCTAAACACTCGAAATAAGTCGAGTCATTGATCGGTTCACTCGGATTCTCGAGCAGTGATCGCATCATTTGGATGTTTCTTATGGCGGAATCGCATTCCTTCTGTCCCGGGGCTGAAGAACTGCAAACGTTTATCAGATTATTAATGCTTTCTGTGACCGATCGGGCAGAAGAGGCCAATAGGTTTCGAGCGTTGGGAGCGTTCGGGTCAACGGATACTGATTTGGCCGAAACCAATAGTTTACTCGAACACATGGACAGTGTCTTAAGACTGGACAGCATTTGTTGACGAATGTCGTAGTCTTTGGTCTGACCCGTGATCTCAAGACCGCAGTCGAAGAGCTGACTGAATGCGGAACTGAATTGCTTGGAAGACGAGGCCAAAGCACTGGGACTTCGAGAGCCTTCAATGACATCAGCGGCCGATTCGTTCAGTTTTGTTGCGGCGATCGTGAGGTTAGTCTGCAGTTCGGCGTAAGACTTGTGGCTTAGGGGCAGGTCTTTGCCCATCAGTTGTGTCGCGTCTGTTATACTTCTGATCGATTCGTCGACATCTCTCTGTCCCGGAAGACAATTAACACAATTGTTGAGCGAATTGGAGACACTTTTCGCCACTTGAGTCAGCCTTAGCTGACGTTCCCTATCGTGTGGGTTATGTAGAGCCCATTTGGTCTCTTCGAACAGAAGAATCGATTTCTCCAACACATCTCTGGCGTTGTCTATGACTCTCATCTGAACGTCCCTTTCGGTTGAGGTCGCGGCCACTCCTCTCACAGCACTCGTCAGGTTTTTCAATGCATTCGACACATCCCTACCCGCGTGTCCGGTAAAGTTTTCGTTGCCCTGAGAGGCGGCGGTCAACAGCTGGGCCATAGATGAACCGACAGACTTGCAGGTAGTGTTGAGCTGAGAGGAACAGTACTCTATGTTCTCTCCAGGAAGTGGTTTCAAGTGATAATTAATGGCGGCTTTCCTGCACTCAGCCAACTCTCTGTCCAACTCTCTGATCGATTCGATTGCGGCGTCCATTTCCATCGACGAACTACAGGCCTCCTGTGCTTTCGCCAAATTAGTCCGCAATTCTGTCAGCGCTTCTGCCAATTGTTGTGACGATTGTGTCAGTTGTATAGCACAGGACTGATCTGTTATCGTAGGAATGGCCGACTTGGAGGTCAATACCATTCGTTGAGCTGGTGTTGTAAAGAGTTCGCACGCATTGATCAGTTGTAACTGTTTGCTCGAGTTGTCCGGTTCTGTTTGGGTGCCTCTGATTCCCTGAACCACTTTAGGGATTATATCCGACACTTCTCTGCAGACTTGGATCAGTTCGTCTTGAATGACATCATTGCTATTATAAGGTCCACATCCGTGTGCGGCCGCAATGTTCTGAGTGGCCATTGCTGTCGCGTGCTTTGCGGTCGCTTCCAGTCGTGTCACGACTTTCCTCTTCAGTGCATTACTGGCCGCAGTGTTGGTCGCGTTTCTCAAGTCCTCGGCCGCTCTCTTGAGCGCCGCCTGAGAGTCAGAGTCGTGTGGATTCGTAGCACAACCTTTGGCCGCTTCGACCAGCCGTGAGGTCGCGTCGGCCAACACTTTGGCCGCAGACAACAAACGTTTCTGTAGGTCAGAGTCGGGCTGAGTCTCGGCCTGTCCTTTGATATTGTGGATGAGCTGAGCCGTCGCCTGAGCCAAGATCTTCGCCTGTCTGACCATTTCAGTCGCGTCGCCGGTACTGCTGAACAGGCGATCGGTTGCGTCGAGAATGGTGTCGACAGCGCCGTCGTGTTCGGTCGGACGCCGACCCCTGCTATCACTCAAACTCCTGACGTGATTCAGCAGATTATTCAATGCTTGGCTCACATCCGCTGCCGCGCCCTTCAGGTCCCCAATGAGGCGCTCGTCCTGACACGAGTCCTGACACACTCTGACTATATTCTCGACAGCTTTGGCCACTTCTTTGGCCGCTTCGATGATCTGTTGCTGACAGTTAGGGTTACTAATAGTGGGCGCAACCACTTTAGCGCAGGCGACCAATTGAGAAGTGGCTAAAGCGCATTGGGTCGCAGAACTGATCACTCGATTCTGCGCCGCCTGATCGTCACAACGCGAGGCCACGTCTTTGGCTTTGAGTACCAGATTCGCGGCCGCATTGGCCACAGGCTTCGACAAACTCAAGAGCATATCCGCGGCCTCTCTGTCGTACTCGTCCTCTTCGCCAATGGTGTACAAGAGATTAGTCGTGGCCTCACCCACTTTGGAAGCGGCGTTCAATAAGCTCTGCCGGGGCGCTTTGGTCGACGGCTCGGCCGCCTTCAGCAGTTCAGAGAAGGCAGAGCATAGGTTTCGGGCCGCGTCTATAAGCCGTTCCCCTTTGTCGTCGTCCTCCATCAGCGCCGCAATCACTTTCACGTCGCGAGACATTTCCGGGAGATTAGTGCTAATCGTATGAATGGCGGCGCCGAGCGCAGGATGATCCAGTTCCTCCTCGGGCACTGATGTCAAGGTTATGACCTGAGCTGTGGCCGCATTCAAAGCGGCCATTTGTGAGGACACCGTTTCCTTCTTGACGTCCAACTGATTCTGTTTCCATCCGAAGTCCGGCCCGTATTCAGGGATTTTGGCCTTTGTTTCCAACTCTTTCAGTGCTTTCAGGACAGCGTTCTGACCCATACCTATGGTCGACAGAAGAGCTCTTTGTGGTTCCGAGAGTCCGGTTTGAAGATATTTCGGGTGCTGTGCAGTCATTAGAGGCGATTGCTGTACCGGTGCCTGACTCTGGACAGAAGTCAGCTGTTGTTCCGGCATTTCTTTGATGCTTATCGTTTGCGGCCCATTGGTTCCGGGCCTTATGATGCCGGGAATGGCCAGGTCTTCAATGATGGGTTTGGATGGCTTCTGGCCCGGCTGGTGCTGAAGGATGGTTGCCTTGGAGGGCGAAATGCTGTCCTCAACCATAGTGGAGCCCTCGTCCCCTTCGATGCCGAAGTGATCCTTCGCTTTCTTTCGGCGCAGAATTATGTCTATATATCCGGCGATCAGTTGTGAGATCTGTTCCCCTTCTGTCGTCTGCACTGAATAGTAAGAGTCGGAATAGTCTCCGAAGTCTAGAGTGAAGCTGTTGGGAGAGGCGGCCCATCGCTTGACTGTAGTCAATGGCCACGTCTTCATAATCTCTTTGGTCTTCTCATCCAATCGAAGGACACTGTCTTTAGTGACGCCCAGCAGTCGGGGAACCAATTTGTTCTTCCCTTTCATCTTCTCCTTAACCAAGAAGAATGTGACGCCATATGTCTTGAGAGAACGGGCCAAACCCACGTATTTGACCTTGGCCTCCAGCTCCGACTCTCCGATATGCTTCCTGTGCTCAGCGAAAACTTTCTTTTCAATGGTTTTATCCCTTCGAGAGTAATCCCGGGGCAGGAACTCCTTGAGGTCCAGAAATCCCGGTTTGTGTTTGGATTCGACGTAATCTCCGAATTGGATCTGACACTGAATGCCCGCGAACTGACACGACTCGTCCAGAGTGACCGGATGTGTGCCCGCGATTATCGCATCCCTGGCCTGAACGTACAGAAGATTCAGTTGAACCGGATCTCTAGAATCAATGTTCTGGTCAGAGAAGAAGAATTTGCGCCGAAGCAGAAGTGTCTCCTCTTCATCGATGCCCTGTTCTCGCAATGTCTTCGAGTGGTCGACCCAATTGAGGTCGTCGTCAGTCTTGAGCTTCTTCTTCAACTGTTCCATCTTTGAGTCCAATGTCTTGTCTTTGTCCTTATCTTTTCGTCTCAAAGTCAACGTTCCCGTCGAGGAAAGGGTGGCGTCCTTTAGCTCTTCGGGAAACTCGCGAACCAACGAGTATTCGTCGTGGTTTGTGATCCCTTTCCACCAATCATGAGAAGTACAGTTAGTTTTGAGTAACAATTGAATTATATATAAACTTGGAATAAAATGAATACCGATTTTAGTGCAGATAACGACCATTAGGTTGGATACGGGTTGACTGTCGTCTACCAGAACAGTCTTAACGCTCCCGTCGAGCATCCGAACCCTAAGAGTTCGCATTTTTCTTCTATATTCGAGTAAATCCTACGACAAATAAATTTATTAATTAATTGAATAAATGGACTCAAGTTTGGGGAAGGAGTACATTGTGAGGGAAAGGATCGGAACTATATATTAATGGTTTGCGCATTCGTTGCAATCGTTAGCAAAGAAATCAATAGTTTTTATAACTTTGAGCCAATGGGAGACAATGGGAGACAATAGGATCAGTAGTCTTATACTGTAGTCTTAAAGCGCAAAACAAAACTAATTTATTATTTGATTGATTTCTAATGTCTTTAACAAAATTTTTATACGACTTTCATCGTCCGAATAAATGATATTTTGTTTCTCAAACTTTCAGATCTGTTATAAATCATATTCTCTTCACTCCAATCAATACTCACTCCGTTTCTGAGCAAATAGTATTCGAGGGAACGGGCGGGTTCCAACCAGACCCCCTTCTTCGGGTCCTCATCCGTCAGGAAAAGGCCGTAATCTTTGGCTGTAATTGAGTTTAAATTATTAATAATCATCGGTTCACTCATTGACGAGCTATGAGTGCATACGCTGTCCAATGTTGGCTTCAGTGATCTTGTCTTTGATGAGCCGACACGCGTCGTATACCATAATCGAGGGCTCGAATTGCATTGTCTTAACCACATTCTTCTCGACTACACTGATCTTCAGTGATAGCGACGCCATTTTTCAATGATTTAATATATATTTTTCAGTCAGTTCTGTCATTGAATCGATACAAAAATGATTGGATGAGTGAAAGCAATAAAATAGTTTGGATTCAGTCATAGTATTGGTATTGAGTTCGGAACAAGTCTTCACTCATATAATCAATGAAACTATAGCTTTGATTGTTTGCACAGATAGTATGGTCTCGATTGACATTTTATTGTCGTTTGTATAATAATGTTTGGGCTGTGTGTCGGTCACAGAGCATAGGCATTATCGAGTGTGAATCAGGAACAGTAGGAATTGCAGTGCATTGCCATTCGGCCATTTGATACGTTATTTTATAACTTCTTTCACTAAATTTGATTTATTTTTCCTTCATTTCTCTCCCTATCGTATAATTTGATCAAAGCTAACAGTGTTTTCAGAGCTGTGCACAACTCATACAACTCTTGTTAGCATAGATTGAAAAGACTCGGGACATGACATCAACTCCAGGAATGCTTACTCCAGACAACCGTCACTTAATTCGATAGTGAGTTGAATAGAGAAGATGTAAAGCGAGTGAATCATTAGTATTCTTAACTATTGTATTAAAACATCGTTTAGTTATTCAATAGATTTTTGAGTGAAGCACACAATCATTTTTAAGCAATAATTAAGTGCTTTATATTCTCAATACAGTTACTGTACTTTACTGTACTCTAGAGCACAGAGTCAATGGGGAAGAGATGAGAGAATGGGAGGAAAAGAGTAAAATATAGAATAGTCTACAGAATCAGACGAATCATATAAACATAAGTTAACCGATGAGTGAATTCTAATCTTTTAAATCGGTTTGTCTTTAATATTAAGCAAAGGTTTTTAGATTTGAAAGATTTGATTAAAGAATTGGAGAAATACTCTTATAGTTTCATAGTTTCATATAAAGAGGTGGCGATTGAGGCAATTATTGGGCTCATGAGTGAGAGATAGCGTGGGATTCAGTCCTATTATAGAACCCAAACTCCAGAGCCATATAGAGAAGAGAAATACGCAAAGCCTTAATGTTTGGTAAGTCTGCACTCAATGACAGTTAGTTCTACACAAATACTATCAAACTTTTCATTCATTCATAATTATTCCGCAATTATTCCACATTTTTTAATAAGTGGGCCGAACCCCCAAACCCTAGCACTCAATAGTATCAATATATGATATGTAGTAAACAATTTTAAACTTCAAACTCGTTATAAAGCAGTTCATCGGATATAATGTATATTAAAAATCATGTTTTGGCGGATTTCCTATTTTGTTAAAAAAGCCGCTTATAGTGCACTCGCATATAGTGTACAACTGATGTCACTTTTGGCTAACTTTTACACAATTTCTGTTCTAATAATTAGTTTTCAATACATTTAAAAACTTTTTATATTCAGAAAAATTAATTTTAGAAAATATAAGAAAAACTGAATCCGAATATGAATTAAAAGTAAAACTTATGAGAAATGTTTGGTTCAATCAATACTTGCATTCAATTCAATACATATTTATATTTATTATTACAATTGACTGAATCGACAAAATCGGACACAAATTAATGATTTCTTAATAATAATAATAAATTTTAAAGAATTGCCGAAAACTTTTGTGTCATATGATTGAGTGATCACTACTCGATCCGAGTGTTTAACCCGTTATAGCGAACAGATTTTGTTGGTTCGCCTCTCGACTCGACTCGACTACAGTTCACACTATAAACAGTCATTCAATGAGTTCTCCAAAACTTATTTATATTTTGGTTTCGATTCGAGACTTGATTTGGATTTTTGACAAATTTATTAAATAAGTTAAATGAGAATCAAAATGAAATGTAATCAAAGTTAGGAAAAGTCAGACCTTTAGTCCACAGCTGACCCGCTATTACACAATAAGTATTTGTTATTTTCTATATTATTATTATTATTATTGTATTTATAAAATCCAATGTTTGTCAGCACTGACTGAATCACTGAATCACTGATCGAGTGATGCGATACTATTCGACGGCTTGAGTGCACGACTCGACTGCACAGAGGCTTAGTTGAGGCTGAGCTCAGTTCTGCTAATTTCTTCACTTTTCCACTGTTTTCACAATCGCTTGCCATACAGACCATACAGACTGAGTGTTGTGTGCATTCGTATGGTATCGTATCGTATCGTACGCTTGCATTGCAATACTGTATACTCAGTATACAGAAGCAGACATACAGTTCCATCGCTTGGAGTTTGCCTGTAGTGGGAGTTGTGCTGAGGCGAACCCAAAGGCACAGCAATGCCAGCCTACGAACAGGGCTGGCATACACTCATCTATTCGAGTGCGTTCCCCAGGTCTGCCTGTGCTCCCATCCAACTACCATCCCATGTGAAGACCTCCTGAGACAAACTTGAACTGAACTCATGGCCCGTACAGTGAATGAGTGTTTGAACACAGATATTGAAATTATTTGCATGAATAGCACACATACGAGAGCACAGATACCCTTAACTCCTATCAGTAGTCACACCCTTACACTCTCAACATGGCGTTCAGGACTCACTGAATCAGTTCCAATGACGTCATGTGAATAAAAGCAGCCAAAGCTGAGTCTTAGACACCAAACGAGTTGAGATTCAGTACTCGAATACAAGTTTGAATTGACTCCAAACGAGCGATGCTTTTCTCATATTCTTTTGCCAAATGTATTGAATAGGCATTGGAATAGTCTTACAGTAGGTTTATTAGTTCGTCGATTCAAACCCTGGTCATTGGGATGTGCATCGGAAGAGCCGATCAGATTTGTTTAGCCTTACCCTGCACAGTAGTGAAGCCCAACTGCTAAGCCCTAAACCTTAAACCTGACACCAACTCACTGATTGAGTGTTGGCTTCTCTGAAAACGGGACAAACCATATATAGACATGAGGTTTGACTGTTTGGCACAAACAATCATTTCGACACACATTTGTGTTCATTTCAAATCCATTCACTTCTTTTGGTCCAATTTATTGCTCAATGTCTTCACTCATCTTTGATTAGAGTTCTGTTCAGTCATACAATTATTGTTAATTACGTTAACAGTATTTCTGATTCAATACTAATCGCAATCAATTAAGTAATTCTAGTCATAAAAGTTTGAGTATCAGTAGTACCAGAGGACAGACACTGTTTTGGATTGGCTTTAATTATATTAAGTGATGGCAAGAATGTGTAGACTTTATTCATCGGCTGTTCAGTTGTGAACAGTATTCTGGTTATAGTTATGAGTCTTCTGACAGTAAAACAATCAATGGATGCGATTCTCGTTTGCAAATGTACTGATGCATAAATCTCGCTCTTTCTCTGTCTCTCCCTCTCCTTCCCTCTCTCATAATGTCATCTCGTATATACCCCTCTCACTTCCTCCCTCTCCTTTTCTCTTCTCCTCTTCCTCTCTGCTCTTCTTTTCTCAGTTCAACGCAATGTATGTTAACTACAGCTACTGTACAGTACAGTACAGACAACTCTAAATTCTTTATTGCTATTCCTATTGCGAGCGCACATCACATCTCTGTCATTGAGAGCTCACATAAGTACTGAACCCCTCTTTTTGACTGCAGTCTCACTATTCTCTCTGCTTTTTCTCTTGCATTCATTCACTCATAAGACAACATTTCCGGACAATACATATTGCCTTCGAATGACTGTAAATCATAGTGTGTTGCGAGTGATGCGGCGTTGGGAGGAATGGGATGTTATGCTACTAAGTTTGCGTTTGTGGCAAAACAGACAGAAAGGAGAGGGAGAAGTATTGGGGCTCTAAGCAAAGGACTGGGTGATGCAGTGATGCACGCATTGGCGAACAGAGCAAAGATGCTGAGCCAAAGCCTGTCCTCTGAATGAAACGTTAAAACGAGGGGAACTGAACTGAACTGAACTGAACTGAAATCCTATGCAATGCTGTCGATAGAGAATATGCAAAAATGTTGGCCCGAATAGCGTCGACTGCATTATAAGCCAACACTACTAGTAATGTAGCTTTCCTGCAATGATTGGACCCATGAATCTTAACTACTGTCACATAGTTTTGTCAATTGAAGCGAAAGATGGTTTAGAGAAAAGTTTAGATTTGTTTCAATTAGTTTCCATTCAATAGAGCTGTTGGTGTAATTTATATAATTTTCATCCCTATATAGAGACCAGAAATGACTGCAATCAGGACTGGAGTCGGACTCAAGTCAGGAGTGCAAGCATTGCATTCTCCTAATAGAAAAACACTCCAAATCTGCACTTTCTTTCATTTATCACATCCGACACTGTCCACACATACTGTAGGGCACACACACCAAGTTTTACTCTAATTCATAATTCGATACCTCTTATACTCCGGGTTATGAATGTAAAGCTAACTCCAAATACTTTCCCAATAGTTAACAATATTTTACATCATTATTGTAATTGTTATTATTTGTGTTAATAATGCATTTATTCATTAATTATTGTGCTATTTGTGAGACCATTGCAAGTGATATAAGCTCTGACTTCTTATTCGCAGTCGATCTCGCAGTGGAAGTCCATCTGCAGAGTAACCGATCGTCACAATAGTTATCCGATTGAAGCCATTCCTCACAAATATTTTAGTATTTGAACCAATGTTTGTAAGAATTGATATAAGTCTGCAGTTGTGTAGTTTGGTAGGCGAGTAGAGTTAGGCCAGTAATGGTTTGTGCCATCACTGCATCAATTGATCGGATGGATAGGATATAAGGCGCCGAAGAGGCGAATTAAAATGAGATCGCGACCCACTGGCGCCCAATGCTGCTCCTGCTGTCATAGCAACGCTCAAGACCTGAGTGAAGCAAATGTGCATCAATTGAGATGTTATACAAACTTTTGTTGAACGCAAGATAAATGTGCAGAAGTGGTGCACTTTCTTCATTGAATTGATCGCAAGACAGGACTGACTGAAAACACATCCATAAAAACCACTTTTTAGTTGAGCCAAACAGAGCTCTGAATATACGAGCCTTTGATGGCATAAAGAAAAAATGGGAATTACATCAAAACGAATCCGAAGCCAAACGATGCCAACAAAGTATATGAGACTAATAAATAACACAACAAATAAATTAAAGACAAATCTGTTTTCCAGACAACAAATCCATTACAATATTCATAGAGAATATTATTTACAAAACCTTTAATAACTTACAGTATATTAATATAAGCCTTACTTTACTATCAGTTGAGCTAACATTCGGATGAAAATTGCATTCATTTTATTCATACGTTTAGAAAAATACATAAAGTTTTGAATTGAAGTTAATTTAATTTCAATCAAAAAGTCGTCAATAAATTCATATTTGTTTTTAAAAAATAAAAAAGTGTAACAAAAATATATAACTAATAAATAGAAGCGATAACTAAATCTAAATCTTAACCTCATTATTGTTTATTTTCAGCCCTCGTATAACGGATTCAACTATTCAGGAGTTGGCGTAACATATAGTGAAGAATACCTCCATTTCTGTAGTATTCGAGTTCGACTTCAGTGTCGAAACGCATAATGGCTTCGAAACCCTTTCCGTTGTCGAGCTTTCAATTGAAAAGTTTAAATCAAATTAAAAAACATGTCTTTCTATAGAAATCGATTTCTCTTACTTTTATTGTAGTCTTATGTCGAGTCGACATATTTGCCGGAACATCAATGCTATAAACCTCTTTGCCAGTCAGGCCCAGCGATTCTGAATTTTGTCCCGGCATGAACTCCAGTGGGATTATTCCCATTCCGATTAGATTACTATAATTTTGATAAATTCCATACATTTTGTGCACAAATATAACAGAAATTTTAGAAATTATTTAAAATAAGAAAAATAATCGATTAATCCTTTATTATATTTCACGACATCTTATACTCCAACTAAGCTCAAGCTCCATTAAGACTGTCATCTTTACCCATGTCTGACATGGATAAGAATAAAACAATTATAATCAAAAAGTTATTAAAAAGAAAAATAGTGAAAAATAATTATAAATAAATTCATTGATTGTCTCATTACAGTAGAAAAGGTCTTAAAAAGACTATTCAATACAACAAACCATTAAATTCAGAGCAAAATCATATCCATATCATTATAAAGCTAACATGTTCAAGATGTTCAAGTGAATTTTATAATAGTAGCCATGTACAACATTTATCAATAGAAATGTTTGAAGAAATGAACAAGAATATATTTTGGAATATTGTTGTTTATATAATATATTAATACTAGAATTTCAGCAAAAAATTATGAGAATCTCTTAGCAAGATTCGAAAACGGGTAAGATTGGACAAGGTGCTTATTGTACTGTACTAAACAGGCCCCTAACATTTAATAATCAGAATCAATTTTTTCTAAAAAAATAATGATTTGATTTTTAACGTAAAATTCAA
The DNA here is from genome assembly GCA_034693305.1 of Eueremaeus valkanovi. Classification (NCBI taxonomy): domain Eukaryota; kingdom Metazoa; phylum Arthropoda; class Arachnida; order Sarcoptiformes; family Eremaeidae; genus Eueremaeus; species Eueremaeus valkanovi. Next base: position 20,650 of record JAQIWA010000847.1, read on the forward strand.
ATAAATAATTATAAGGTTTTGTGATATTAATAGTGAAAACAATTTGTCAATTAATTGGTGCAAACCTTCGGTGTATTCTTTCATAACTCTCTGCAATCACGGCCCGAACACCCATAAGGTAAGGCCCTTTTGCCGCCCAATCTCTTGACGATCCGGATCCATAATCTTTGCCAGTGATAATGATGAGGGGTGTTCCTTCTTGTCTGTACAGTTGGGCCGCATCGAAGACACTCAGCTATAAAGACATCATTTTATGAAAGAATTTCAATGAAAGCAAAACAATATTTATTTCATTGAATTCATATTTATCTTATTTATCAATAAAAGTGTAATTTTTGTGAAATTAATTCTTTTAATTGCGGATTATTGTTGACTAAAATGATATGAACAGCAAGCACGGGAAATTATCAATTTTGAAAAACACCTAGATTCCTGATAATTCTCTATATTTTATAATATTTTTACACATTATTTAATGTTAGTTTTTGATGAAAAAATATCAAACTTTTAGTTGTAGAAAGAATACAGTACAGTACAGGTTCAGTTTTAATCATTTTTTCCATAGTATTATAGACTATAATTTATAGTCAATGCCATATTCTGGATGACTTGTTAGTAGGGCTCAATTTTTGGGAAACATATTATGATAAATGTGAATATGTTTCGGGTCTTATTCAGCTGACAGTTGAAAATCACAATTTTGGTAATTTTGTGGTTTTGCTGGGTATGAATTCAGCTTAAAATGACTTGTATTACATAAATAGAACCTTGGTTGAGCTCGTTTTGTAAGATTACAGTTATTTCCATTCATTTTTTCAAAATGAGGTGCTTGTTCATTTTAATGACTATTTAGCGGCCGATCGATTCCCCAGACTCGTCGAATACTCTATACCATTGATAACCAACTCAAAGGGCCTAACTTTGGAGATATGCCTTATTTATATTTCAGTTGTGTGATAAAAGGGGATAACTCAATGACGCAGCTCTGCGTCAAACGTGTTTTGCATCATTGTATACGAGTGACGACTAGTGAACGAGTCAAACAAATCATATGATTTCCGGTTTTCATTTGTTGTGTTTGTGTTTTGATTTGATTAATAATTATTTTATGTGAATTAATTGTTTTAAATAAATAATAATAATCAACGTAATTTGGATAAAGGTTAATTTGAAAATAATTATTGAATTATTTTAACTTTACTCTTCTATATTGGTGGTATTAGGGGGTAATTGTTTGGCAAATCTATAATATACAATTCTAATGAAAGTGGAAATAAAAACAACGAATGAAGCGCTTTGTATGATAAGGTACTGAATGAAGTACAAATGTGGGCGTGACCTGGTCTTCACTGTTTTAAAGTTCAAAAACACATCTGAGACTTGACTTTCATTGACTTTACTTAAAAATAATTTCTAAAAAACCGGATTTTTATTGACATTTAGTTTATAGCGAATCGGATTAAAAATAATTTTAATTAACGAATAAAAGTTAAAAGTAATCAAAAAATAATAATAATTTTGAATAAATATATTTAAGAATATTGAAAGCAGTATTCAATCGATTCAGTCGATTGACATTGAAATTGCGAAAACACTTAAGTTGTCTGAAATCAGAGCTAAGAATCAAAATGAGTTCAATATTCTGTTGATTATAAGATTTGGTAAACTTTACGATTGATGTGAAAATGTCAGCAAAAAGTTGTCTTCAGACCTGAAGTATGAGTGCAAAGATCGCATTAAGTGGTAATTCCGAGCAGATCTGTTGGGGTGATAGTCGAGGAATAGAAGTCTATAAAAGTTGGGACACTTTCGCCGATCGCTCATAAAGTGTTTTTCATTGCATTCCTACAAAACCAAACTTTTTTCACCATTTGTTAGACAAATGCATAGAATTTCAATTTCTATTCTAATTATAGCCTTCTCTTCATTCAAATGTAAAGTATATATAACTGAATAATAATATAATTCAATAAATTATATTTGAATTCTTGTTTCAAGTGATTGAATGCGGTATAAGAGTCATAGCCGACGACAGATTTCTTGAGGACTGTCTGTACGCACACAACAAATACCGTGATTTACACGAGAATACTCCCCGACTGAGAGTCAATCGAACTGTAATTCAAATTATATCAGAAATTATTTCAATTCATATAAAAATTGCTTTAATTCTCATCCAATTAAAGGCAACGGACTATGCATTGAGTAGAATCCGAACTCTGGCCAAAATCGATGGCCACCGACCCGTAGACAGCAAAGTAGTCTTCGGCGAAAACTTCTACTGGTATTACGACAACACAGGCTACCACTCGTGTCAGGACGCGGTCGACCTCTGGTACAAAGGCATCCAACGGTATGACTACAATAGGCCCGGATTTAGTGATAAAACCGGTGGCTTTAGTCAAGTGATTTGGCGCCAGTCCTTATATCTGGGATGTGCTCGAGTAGAAGACGACACCCGACGATATTTTGAGACTTACGTAGTCTGCAACTACTCACCGGCCGGTAATGTGGACGGACAGTACCCCTACAACGTCTATCCAGTTAGAGACCATTTGTCAGCCAGTAGTGGACACGACAAGCCTGTCATAGGATCGGTAGGCAGTGAATGGACAGGTAATAGACCCGAAACAGTCGATAGGCCGGGAAGACCTGTCATACCTGAAAGGCCTAGCACTGGCTCTGGAGGTTCAGGATGGACAGGAGATAGACCTGGAACAGGAAGCATAGGAAGCATATGGGGTGGTGACCGTCCAATAGGACAGACCGACCACCACCTGGGACGTCCCGGGGTTGCACGCCCTCCGAAACCATTACCTCCGGATTATCCGATGTCTGTACTCCTCATGGCTTAAGCAGCGATTGATATCAGATTCGGTCATATTTTTGATATTATTTATGTTTATTTCAATTTGTATTCATTTGTATTCGTCTGAAAACTTAATTATATTAACGAAAAATAAATTAATTAAAGAAAACTCTAATTAATAGAAAACTTATTTTTTTTGCAATAATTGTTATTCTGTTAACCAAAATATAGGACTGAATAGTATATGAAGTCATTTCACTAGAAATGTCTGATCGGAATAATTATTTGCAAATTCAGGTTTAGGTTCTGTAAAATGGATCCGCTTTTAGATAACCATAACTGAGATAAGAAGTCATTTAACCTTTGGCTGAATTAAAGGCAAATATATCTTCATTTCAATCATATTTAGCGCAAAATATAAAGAAAATTGTTGTTATGGCAACCGTTGATTGAATACAGTCTGCGATAAAATATTGTGAATATATTAAAGTGAAAATAGTTATAAGATTTCTATAAATATTTATAATTTTGAAAATTGTTTTTTCATTAAAATCACAGGCCGTGAGCACAAGACAGGCAGCACTGATAAGAAAAAGTACAGTTGGAATGTAAAATTTTAAATTTTATTTAAGTGGCAAAAAAACAGATTAAAAAATATTGTCAAATTAACAAAAGTTATAAACAGAGCCTGGAATCTGATTCCCATCAGACATCTAAAGAGTCTGCGTCCTTGTAATATATCGAAAGGGGGCAAGGAATTGTAAAATAAATAATAATTTTGTTATTTAAAAAAATAATTTTATTTAAGTGAAACGGATTAAATGTGGACTCATTTTGCATTTGGACACCAGTTTGAAGGATTAGT
>JAQIWA010000848.1:0-24322 GCA_034693305.1 Eueremaeus valkanovi
TTATTCAAAAGCATTAGACTATTGACTGTCACTAAACACACGGCAAGAGTGCAACCAATGGAAGAGTAAATATATCTATATTTTCATATAATAACAAAAAACATAATTTAATTCAATTTAACATAACATACAATTTTAAGGACAAAACCCGTTTCGGGGGACACAGCCGAGCCTTTGGAATTACAAGAAGTGTTTTCACCTAGCGGTTTTGCTGGAGGCAATGCTACGCATCTGCGATTTCAAGGTGACGGACCCTTCACAAAAACAAATCTACGCCTACCTGGTCAAGTTCAGGAACTCTAGCTTTCCAGCTCAAATTCGTGAACTATTCAAGAGTGCGTGAGACGGTCGAGTGGCGACAAGTCAATGTAGACGTATTATAGTGAATATCTCTATCTCTGACTCATTAGCTATGCCTGCGGTCAACGTCATTGCCAGACAGAGATAGTCACTATAATACATCTACGTTGACTTTTCGCTACTCGACCGTCTTACTCACTCTCGTATCATGGAATTCGTGGACGCATTGATCAATTGAGGCATTTAGGCCTTGAGCATTCAAATTATTTTTCAAAATATTTTCTCAAATTATTAAATATTATTTTAATTCAAAATTTTCTTATATTTCTAACAAATATTTCTAAATTTTTTCTCAAACTATTAAATGTTATTTTTATTCAATATTTTCCTATAATTCTAACAAATATTTCTAAACTTATGATAAATTAGTTTAAAAACATTTTTTAATTCTAAAAAGAAAACAAAAAAATATTTAACAAAAAACATATGCAATAATAGAATACAAGAATATTCTGTAAATTATTCTTTACTTATTACACATATAACCAAGTAAATATTAGAGATGAACATGATCAATTATGATAGTAAATAACTCTGAATTTTTTGAATATATTTTTTAATAATACCTCTATTTGTCCTTTAATTTGCGCATCAATTAAAATTGTTACCAGCAACATTTTACTGTAACCAATAGCAACAATGTAGATAAGGTGAACTCAGGTGAAATATTTTAATTGTCACTCAATTTTATTTTACACTCATTTATAATAATTATTATTAAAATTAATATTTCATTCAATTCCAGTGAATATATATTGAATTCTTATCAATAGTTTCTGAAAAGTTATAAAAAGTTTTGCACAAAATTCTGTGGCGTTTGCGGCGATATGGCCTGCAATAAGTAATCTGAGCAAGACTATTATTTTAAGAGTTGGAAGGGAAGGCCGTGTAAATCAGCAAAGCAGAATAATTTATCCTTGACACTTCCTTATTTTATTCTACCTTGATAATTGCTTGTTGACCATGTTCAATTTTTCTAATTCTTTCAGAATATTCACTAAACACAAGAATTTTGTTTTTGCTTCGCATTCGTCGCCACAAGTCATCAATAGATAGCGTTGTAATAGATATGTGTAAACTAATTGATAGTATCTGAAAAATAAATGACATTTATTCAAAAATATGCTCGGAATATACGGACTAATCTACTTCCCAGAGCAGTGCGAAATTGCTCCTGATCATTGCCATACCTGAGTGTGTGCCTGTGAATAAGTTGTTCCCGGTTTGGGTCGAAGAGTATAATTGCGGTCAACTGAGAAAAAGTTATTATAAGTGAGAAAACTATAGTCTTTTAATTGTATGCAGTTTATTACAAGGTCAAATATAAATGAATCTGGTTCCCATTTGCCTTGCATTTGCTCCAGATATTTTTTATGGCGTTCATAAATATTCCCGGGTGACTGTTTTAATATATCCAATTTTAGTAGCATGGTGTTAACCGAGTCCTATTTTAATCAAGATAAATTATTGATTTGAAATATTTAATAGAATATTAAAAAAATAATCACCAAATAAATGTGCCAGGCTTGATTCTCATAATCAAATTGCAAGGGTGACCGTATGAACATGATGTCCTTCATTCCATTTTTCATCAATATCATTTGATCATGCTCACATAAACTTTTAAATTTGCTTAAACTACTAAGATTATTTTGAAAATTTTCTAAGTAACCTTGCATACTGTATGATACTTTTTGTGCAGCTTCCTCAATATTATTTGTAACCATGGTTACTTTTGATTTTGGGGGCGAAATAAGAATTGATATGCTTTGCAATTCAATTAAATAATTACTTTCTGTTTCAGTAAAATTTGAAAGTGTTCTGGTGCATTGTATGACAGGTTGTATAGATGTATCTAGAACATCACTACATAAATGGTCCTGGTTATCCTTGGTCAGTTTATTGCTCGAATAATTTTGAGAAGACTCCAGTACTTTAATGGGTGTTATTTCAGCAATTGTTGCATAATCTCAAGTAACGGGAGTTGACCTAGTTTTCTTATCAATTGTACTAGACCATAGAGCTCGGTATTCTTCATAATATTTCTTTTTCAGCAATCTACATTTTCCTGCAGTCCTTTTGTGGTCATTTAGGATCCACTCCTGTATTAAAATAATTAAAGTAAATAATTATTATGAAAATAATCTAGTTCCTTATTTAACCTTTCTCATTCCTATTGAAAATGCTTTTTCTAAAAGACATCTCCTACATAATTTTCTCCTTGCCTTGTTCATCGTGCAATGGCCATCAAACAAGCAAATATAATTCTGTTAGATGACCATAATATTTATTCTGTTTAATTAATAATATTTAATTTACCTTGATCATGAAAGCATGCCTTCTGAAGAACGTCTTGCACGCCTCACATGTAATGGCGCCAAAATTATAACCTTGATACATTAATTATATTCAAAATAAAAGTTCAAGCTTAGTTTACAAAGTATAATGGTATTAAAATAATCAAGTATATTGAGGCGACCGCAATATGCACTTACACACAACAAAATGATGTGACAGTATTTGTGTATGGATCGCTCAGAGTTCCGGTAAAATTAGTAGCGTCCTGGGAGACGACGCCTGTCTAATCGGATTACTCGGAATACGGACGGATAGTGTATGTATGTGTTGTTCGCGTAAACTTACTGGTAGAGGTGTTCGCAGACGAAATGCGTATAGGTGCTCGCCGATAGTTGAGTTGAGGTGTTTACCGACACATTAGTAGGGGTGGTGACGGACAGATGAGGGGAGGAGCAAATGAACAGAGTAACGTCACAATAGTTACATAGAAATATATGACTTTATTCGGAGAGATGTGCTCTCATTGAGTTCCAAAATACAAGTGATTTTAATACATTGAATGCATGTCCTTATATACAAAAATCTTAACATTAGTTTCTATGGATAGCGTTAATAGAATTAAAGTTTACACTGAACTGCATGTAATAGGCATTAATACATAGTTCTAATAGACTAAGTTCTACTTAACTTTATGTCAGAGCTTATACATTGGTATTAATAGAGAGTTAAAGATAATGACCTATTGATTCGTTATCAACGGTTTTGGTACGAATAGAAAAGCTATTATAAGTGAATATGTTCTCATACGGAACGAACTCTAGAATGTTCTAGATCTTTAGTCACGTGATCGGCTCAATATTATCTTGAAGTCCACACATATGTTTGATAGTGGAAATCGGTTAAGATGTGATGTTAAAAGGAGATATCGGGCTGGCATTTCGGGAGTGGATAGACCGTGGAAAATGAGTTGGGAAGTAGGGGGTTTCGTTGCTTGTACACCCCTCCTTAGGGCGGCTACAGGGGCCTGAAGTCGGAAACTACATGCTAATGGTACGGACGGGGGGTTGCAGATAGGGTAATGAAAAATTTACCATAATTTGCCTAAAAATATTTGGAGAAAACATAATTCTGGAAATTTTGATATCTGGCCACTGGCCGTCGGAAAAAATCGGAACATGCAACTTCGTGAGAAATTTTTTTTTTTGAACTCATTTTGCAGAAATTGAGTGCTCCCCCCAGTCAGGTCGGCTGCGAGGACTCTAGCTAACTTTTGGTCCTCTACAATCTGGCCCGGGCGGATTTTCAGGTGACCGACCGTGGTGGCCAGAATCGGATCCCGAAAATGGATTTCAAGGTCACGGCCATTTGACCATATGAATCGATAGTACTAATAAAATAAAAAAACTAATATTTTCATTTTCAAAAAATACCCCACCATACTCCCCCGGGGCCACTTTAAAGTCAGAACAGTTTATCGGGTATTGCGGGAAAACCGTAATAGATATCCGGGTGGGGTCTTCACCAAAGTACATAACCCTTTGACCTTCAAAACATATATGACCTTCAAGGTCATCGGTCAAGGTCAAATGCCAAAAATCGCTTAAAAACATGTATTTTCCAGCATAGACCCATTTTCACTCTTAATAAACTTTTAAACGGTACATTTTTTCAACACAAGTATATAATTATTTGTAGAGCATAAGTGAATTTAGCTTAGAGGTTAACATCTTGGTCATAAATTCTTTATGGTTTGGGCACAATTACAGTTTGAAAATATTACATGAAAAAATGACTATGCTTGAAACGCCAATTACAGCCATTTAAACTATCTGAGCGGGCTCAAACGATATGTGTGGACTTACCCCCTCCCTCCTCGGACAGCAGCGTCCCCCCCGTCCACTTGTAGTAAACAAAACTATGAAATGAATGATTGGATTCATAACTCTTTTATACTAAAAGTTATGAATTCAATCATTCATTTATAATCTGTTTATATAATTGAGTTTAGAATTTATCAGTTTATCAAATGAAACGAATTAATGATTCTATTGAGACGTTTTGAATCGATAATAGTTCTACAGAGAATAAACAAGATCAGATATGCAAAAGTACTTTCTTGCATTTTTATACGGACGTACAGTCTATAGAAAAAGTATGTAGATCAAAATTCCTTAATACATTTGCTCTGACCGATGTATCAAATATTCTATACATTCAAACATGACTGTTCAGTATGTGGTCAAAGAACTAGGTTGGCTCAGATTATTTATGTAATATTCACTGATCAAATCATGATAAAGAAAGGCAACAGAGCGAAGATGGGCTCAACAAAAGTGAAGACATGGATAAAAATAGAATTTAAAAGTTTAAACTGATTTTTGACCAATGAATTGATTGTCAACATAATTGAGATGTCATTGGATTGGAATGAAGTGAAACACTTTTGCCTACACTTTATTGCAACGACCAGTTTGTAAGTCAATTACATTTACTTTGAATCACAAATTGCGGCACAAAATTTCAAACAGTTATTCTGTATCTGAGACACAATTGGGTTCACATATAAATTCAGTTCAGACCAGAATCTAGTTTATAGACGAAATTTATTCGACATTCAAAGTCACAAAACATTACACACAATCACGAACTCAATACAAATAATAATATAAAATGAAGAGAAAGGAAAAGAAGTATAACTTCTGTGCAAACAATTTCAAACTCAGCCAACAGTTTATTAGATCAATGATTCTAAATGAGTATGAAATATAAGAAATGGAAAATTAAAGAACAGAAATAAAAATAAAACTTTTTAGAAACATATGGTTTGAATCGCTAATGCATTCAGAATTTGATTTATTATCTTTTTATTTGATTTTCTTATATTTAATTTAAATTTAATTATAAGTAAAAATGGATTTTATAATTCAATATATTTATGACTTGAATTCATAGCGCAATCGATACGTTAGTCTTTGCGAAGGAATAGCTTTAAGAGAATGTCTGGATTTGTACTCTGTTTTGAAAGTCAGTCAAATATTATATATTTTGATTTCGAAAAAATTCAAACAAAAAAACGTTTATATTTCGCAGATAGTATTGTATATCAAAAGTTGTCATTTTTTTCTATATTTCAATTTTCCGCCAACTTTAACAAAATCGTCTCCGAATCAAATGTATCACTATTTGAGTCACACATTCATTCATTCATTTAAGAGATCGCTATTCCTAACCCAAAAGTTTTTATTTTCATTATAGACTACAGACTATCGATCCGAACAGAAATCGAAAATATATTTTCTAAACGTCTAAATCAAAGGCTGAACTGAACTCAACATTAATCAATGGGAACACCACTTAATAATGAGTTCTTGGTAATAATTTTACAATCTTTATCAAATCTACTCTGAATGGAAATAAAATCGCAAATATAAACTAGCCACTCTTTTTATCCACTATAACAAAGCAATGCTACCTTAAGCTTAAATTATTGGTACTGGGCATTTTGAATAAGGTTAATAAAAAAGTTATGTTTTAAAAGAAAATTATTGATTATTTAATTGAATACTTATTTGAATTCTAATGAATGCGTTAGGGATTGCAAAGTGTTTGAAGGCTTACTGTATATACTGTACAGTCATATAATTTATATCGTTTTTGATTATATTTTAATAATTTTTAGTTTAAAATATTTATATAAAATTCAATTTATTTTTAATTTCATATTTCTATTCAACTCATCTAATCATAAATATTCAAAGAACTTGTTATTGCTTTTGGGAAAAATGAGCCAATAATTAATGAATAAATACCTTGACTACTAAGAGTGGCTCAATTTTCTTCCTGAAGTTGATCATGGCTAGTTTAATACATAACAAGGATTTATTATCCGAATAAAACTCAAAACTAAGTTCAAAAGCTTTTTTCCCTTCACTTCTCAATAAAGGAGAGGATATATAGATTCGGAAACAAACTGTGAATCCCTAACACCGAAAATATGAGAGAAGAGACAGACAATCAACAAATTCTATGTTAACCTTGGTTAATAGATATCATCTTAAAGAAAAGCGCTCTCTATTGACTGTTCATTTCATAGGATAGGATAGGATTATTAAATAGTCTACTATATTTGGAGGGAAGAATATTTTCCCCTGCTCAGTTTAATTGGTTCATCTGTATATAAAGTCATCTGTCCCACATAAAATTTCTTCCATAGAAAGTCCTTTGCTATCCTATAAAAATGATATGCGAGGTGCTAATTCTAGTTTAAATGCGCAATCTATTTTATATTCAATTTACAATGTTCTTGCACTTCGCAGAAAATGGAAGTGATAATAATGGTCATTCTTGTTTTAAATTAGATCTGTTTTGGGAACGTGATCCCAGTGCTAAATGAACGGCTTTAAGAGAGAAAAATATAAAAATAAAAGAAGAATTAAGTTGAGTAAAGAAGGCTTTAATTTAATGTAAAAGAATATTCTGTTCGTTGTCTATACTGTAATAACAAATGAATCGATAATTATATAATAAATGTGAATAAAAAAGGGATTCGATTGTCATTATTGTCATTATTTAAAGCATTTATTTGAGACAAAAATATATTTATGAAATACAAATAAGAGCATTAAAATGATATGAGAGCTAACCGGGTGAGTGCTCGACCGGGTTGTTCATCGCTGTAACCCATAAATCATTATCTATTATCGAACGGAACTGAAGTCTATTTATTCGCAAAATAACATTATTAATGGATTATATCCTATGTTTACAGAATATCTGCGAACCTTATATACCAAAAGAAAAATTTCTTTGAATTTATCTGAAATGAAAATTTAATAAAATTCAATTGAATTTAAGATAAAGTTTTTCTGGGATTCTAAACATAAAATCATATAAAAAGCAGCTCTTCTTTAGATTCGACTCCTCTTTGAAAGAGATGTTAGAATAGGAAATGTTTTGAGTTAATAGAGTTTTACTGAGTTTTCATTTTGATTGTGGATAAACATGACATCTCTGTGAGCACTGACTAACTGTCAGGTAATAAGTTGTGTCCAAATACCTCATTATCTTTATAGGCGACTAATGCACTCCAATCTATCGACTCCGAGGACTGACATCAAAGAAATAACTTTTAGTGATTACAGAGAAACAGAATAAAGAAGAAGAAGAAAATATTTTCTCTATAGAAATATCAGGTATTGAACAATGGATTACAACTCTAACCACTCCAACGATATTATATCGTATGATATGGTGTCCACAGAGAGGAACAGAAAAGTCTTTTGATTGACAAAAAAGTTGTTTTCAATTGTTTTTCTTTGTTATAAATCAAATAACTTTCGATGATTTCTAATTAGAGTCTTATTTTCATTAGCCTTAAGTCAAAACTTTTCTCTTTCTTAAGTCATATTTTCTTCTCTATTGTCTATAAAAGTAATGAAAACAGAAATTCTATTTTTGTTTTGTTTTCGTCACTATTTCTCTCTCTATTGAATTGCTTTATAGTATTTATTCTTTAGATTGAATTCCGGATAAGAAATTGAAATAATTTTTGTTTAATAAAGAAATATAATATAAGTTGGATATTGTCTGGAATTCATTGATTGAATTCGAATGAGAAATATATCTGTTATTAGCCTTAGGAGAGAGAGAGAGAGACAAAACTAAGAAGCAATGCGAACAATAAGAATGATAAAGATGTGGTCTTTTCTGCTGTTCTTCTTAACTCAAAATAGGTTTTAATCCTCTCTCATATAATATCGCTGTCATAAGCCTTATCGCTATCTTTTCAAATGTCAATGACATACAGAAATTGTATGGTTTGAGGAGAATATGGAAGAAAAGAATATTTCGATATAAAAGTTAGAAAACGGAAAACTTTTCAAAAAATATTTTATATCGTTTGCCTCAAAGGTATGAAAAGCAATGGAAAAGAATTGCATAAAACAAAGAATAGATTATTTGCAGAGAAAGAGAGAAAGAGTTTCTTTCGTGGAATTCATGAATAATTTCAAATCTAAGCTACGCTACTTTGAAACAGATGTAAATACAAGAATTCTGTTATACTCTATATTATATAATGAATACCTTATTTCAAACAATTAATAATAAGTTAATATAAATTCAAATATATTCTTAACTCAGAATATATTAATAAATATTCAGATCAGTCTTTAAAGCTGATACTTAATCTTTAATCAATAGGCAGGGTCCATTACAGTATAACAGTAGCCATAATATTGAAATGAGTATAATATTATAGAAATGGATATTTTTGGTAATATATCGTATATTTTCTTTATTTTGTTTTGAAAATAAAACTGATTTTGAAGCCATTCGTTGATGGCTTCACTTATTGGCTGTTTTTATGTGACTCAAGCGATGGCTATTAAGAGATGGAAAAAATGAGAATTTATTCTAAAAGGCTTAAGAAATTGCATTCAATCAGTTATATCGGGTTTACATTATTTTGACACAAAAACATATGATTTCGCTTAAAAATCTTTTATGCGACACATTTCTGCAAACTTTCAGATTTGGATATATTTTAAGTAATATTTTGTTTGAAACAAAACTATTTTTTACAACCAGTTTATTACGAATAAGTCATAAGCAAAAGAATATTATTTGCTTTCAAATAGCTCTCTCAACGCTTGCAAACCCTAACAAATAAATTGTTTACCAGTGATGGCCAAACCTGTTATGCTGTATATGTATTCTTACTCTATTCACATGAGTACACAATTTTGATGTACACTATCATTATTCGGTTACCGGAAATGTTTTTGGGTTCAAACCATCCTGGTCATTCTTGCATCTGGCATTTCTCTGACAAATATATCTGTGTGCACTACAATATGACACTGGTTACCTTTGGTTTCCTTTACTGCAGTTTCTCATATCAATGGTAAACAGATTCCAATATTATTACAATATTAAAGACAATATTAAATAAATGATCGCAAGAATCCAATTGAGCAGAACTTAGTTATTAAATATCCAAATCGATAAATACCAGAGTAAAGGTTTCCAAAGTACCTGGCTACTTTGACACCAAAACCTGCAGAGTTCTTTGTAAAACTACCATGCCACGATATAAATGGCTGATAATGAAGAATAATTTTTTGGACTTTTGATTATATTCCGGACAACCCTTAAGTGTTTTCTTATGAGAAATAAATATTCAAATATTAAGCTCTGATTTCCTTCATTGATATGACTTTCTGTTTGGTATAGATTTGGATAAAAATTATTTGTTTATTATAGACATCATATCGAGAATAGAGTGGATTTCATTTAGTTTGTGATTGATATCAATTTTTAACCATAAATATTATTAACGCATGACTTCATTCAATATTAGATGTCTTTCCATTGAATGCGATCTTTGAGTTTTGATTGGCTTTCAGTATTGGCTTAAACTAAGTATAAGAATAAATGTTTTTCAGAGAAGACTTTACTCCAACAAAGATTGCTATTCTGTGTAACCAAAGGCTGAACTGAACAGTGAGTCGTTTGGAACGTAAGTTATTTATTAAGGATTGACATAAAATATGATCGTCTGAGTCGCCACTAAGACTCAGATGAATTACGATAAGATAACTGACACTAATCTAGAAAATTATGAGAAAAGAAATTTAATGAAATTTATAGTCAAATAAACAAAACATTATTAATGAAAGTTCTCTTACTTTTCACTCATATAAAGCCAACACTAATGAGTAGCTTTGACTCAATTGTATAGACTTTAAAGAAATAAAAAAAATTAAAGTTATATCCCATAAGAGATAAATGAAAATCCAGTAAATCACAAATAGAGTAAAAAGACCCATCATTTGTTTCAAACCCAAATATATCAGGCCTGGCCAGAGGGGGTACAGGAGGGGGTCGACCCCCTGGAATTTGTTCAGAGTACCCCATGCCCCTATGTCAGAACAAAAATTGTGCGAAAAGGGGGCACTTTTGGCCGAAAAAATTTGATTCATTGTACCCCTTTTGACCAAAAGGCTTACCCCCTGGCCCGAACAAGTCTGGCCACCCCTGCAAATATATACTCAATATTTATTTTTAGAAGTTTTTATAGAGTTTTCATTAGGTTTTGTGAATGACTTTCTGCTCAACTCTTTCATCAAAACAACAATTTTATTATTCACACAATTTTAGAGAAAAAAATTATGAAAATATAATATAATATATTGCGCTTACAGTTCATAAATAAATTATACACTAAATGAAAAACTCGACTCTAATAATGATTTATTGGATAAAATAAATTAAACGTCCATTAAGTCAATGATTTCTATTTGTTTAATAAATTTCAGAATTATTAGAACTAATGATCGATTTTTAAAACTTTAGGTAAACAACAAATATTAATGATTTTAATATATCATTAATAAATCTGAAATTATATATTAATGAATAACATTTGTGAAAAGACATGAAAATATTTTACCACGATCATAAATGAACAAACGTTAGGAAATAGTCAAAGACTACTTTTTACACAGTGCTAATTTAAATCGGGTTCGTTTTTTGAGTACTCACTAAATAATTATATTATACTCATATAAAAGTGTGAATCAAATCAAAGATTCAATGACATCAATTTGAGCTTGCTTCTTTGTGCGTAAACTGACCACATATGCTATAAATGAATTCAATATGGTTCTGATCCTATTTCTATTGAGTGATTTGCATATAATTATATGAATTCATAATAGCATTCAATACATTTCAGTTCAAAAACTTTGAAAATTCGAATAAAATATTTTGAAATAAAAGAAAATCAAAAAAGATCTGAAATTTTATTCAATTCAATTGGGTTTTTGTCAAAATAAGATATTGATATGATTTTGTTGTCTCTATAGACCAGAATAGAAATAGAATGGAATAGAGGGTCAACTTATGCCCAGAGCTCAGTTATTTTTATTTCTTATCGATTCTTAAGTTTACTTTTGGCTCAGATTTGTTGAATTGTTCAGTGATTTTGTAATCAAATATATAAAATGTGGATTCGAGAGGAAAGTATAGAGATTTCGATGTGAAAGCGAAAAGTGGTTCACAGATAGGACCAGAATCTTGTCGTTGCATATATTTGCTTATAATGCAATGCCTGGATGACTATCAATCACAGAATAAACGACAATCTATTGAATAAAGAGAGACTAAATCTATTATCCATTGTATCCCGATATACAGTACAGTTCAGTACAGTTCAGTACAGACACGACAGAAGCACTTTTGAATAAAAATGTTTTCAGGAAAACATAAGTCATAATAAAACACTGAAAACACCTCAACATATAATAGACTTTTTAACGAATAACTCAAATATTATTTATTATTTCAGATAATCTCTCAATAGTTTATACAAAGCATTGCAAAACATATTATTATTTATTATCAAAAAAGCACTTTTACTCAACTCTGAAAACATTGGCTTTTGTGCAAACAATCGGTGTTTTGTAAGAAAGTCTGATTTAATGCTGAAATTCAATTACAAAATGCCAACAAATAATAATTTGATAATCATTTTGAAATTCAAATATAATATTAATAATTATTTTGAAAATCCATTATTTATTCTAAACTTCATCTTCGGTACAATAAAGTTAAAAATTAAAAACTAATTAATTAATGATTTTTGAGAACATTAAAAATGTTGATTAAAAAAAGCTTTTCTCTACTTCATAATGATTGGGGGTCACCACAGGAGCTTCCAAGGAAATCAAATGTAAGGTTTGTATTTAATAAATAAATAAAATGAAGGAAGGTTAAACATTAAAACAAAAGTGAAATAACTCAGATTCATTTATTCATTAGTCACGAAATTTCATGCCATCATGATCATTTTTTGAATTCATTCTGGTCTTCCCTACAAAAGCTCTGATAAATTAAAAATATTTTTAGTGCTTAGAAGTCATTAGAAATTTTATAAATGAAGTGGTTTTTAAGTAAATTAGAATTTCTCTCAAAAGCAGTGAACCGTTCGTTAGTTTTCTAGTTTTGCTTTAAGTATTCAATGTATTCAT
This sequence comes from Eueremaeus valkanovi, assembly GCA_034693305.1. NCBI lineage: Eukaryota > Metazoa > Arthropoda > Arachnida > Sarcoptiformes > Eremaeidae > Eueremaeus > Eueremaeus valkanovi. The sequence goes on from JAQIWA010000848.1 coordinate 12,690, forward strand.
AGATAAACTATTTATTCAAAGAAATTGATGTAAAATAAGAAATAAGTAAAGACACTCTTAGACTAAAACTTCTCTATCGTAGAGAATATCGAATTTAAACTTAAAGAAAACTGAATTTATCTATGAATACAACTCTTGAATCAAATTCTTAGTGCATTTGTATAATACAGTAAATACTAAATTGGTTTTAGTTTTTATTTATACTTTCCTTCGACTCAGTTGTTGTCTTTAGAGATAAATATATTTTACAGAGATTTTATAGAACTGAACAGTAATTTCATTCCCTTTGATTCGATCGAAAAAATCTGAATAAATGTAAATGCAATACATTTTTCAATAAATTATATTTGAATTTATTTTAAAATTATTGTTATTTTCGTTCAAATTCTTTCAAAATAAATATATTCTATGGAAAGATATTTTCAGAATTGACCCATGAATTCAATAATTAATTTGATCAAAGATCAACAAAGGAAGGGTCAAGTTAAAAAACTTTAAATTAGTGGTTATTTTCTTCATTTTTTTCTTAAAAAGCTTTTCAATATTTTCTGCACTTAACATAAAAATATGTATTTTTGCAGATTATTTATATTGAAGTCATTTTATAAAAATATCGGATGAATTCGTAATTAAATATTAGCTAAAAGCCATTACAACTGAAGTTGTTTATGAGAGAACTCTTATCAGTTTTACCTAATTTTTTTGAAAAAGCTATATATAATTAGGAACTGAACTAACACAGGCTATTTGCATGAGTCCTAATAAAATATTTTCGATTACCTGTGCACTGATATTCACTCTAATGTTTGTCTAATGATCTCTCATTAGCTGATATACAGTACGAGTGTTTAGTTTCTCTCCAATTATTTTATATTTAACTAATGATTATTGAATATTAATTTGATTTCGTCTTTGATTAACATTTTCTCCGGTCATCTCATGTTAACTACTATTCATTTTGGTTAAGGATTATAACGATTGACATAATTCACGCTCTATTAAACCGATTCATATAATTTGCATCAATTAATAATTCCAGTGAACAAAAAAATTCATATAAATTATGGAAAAAAGCCAATGAATTAAATAAAATAAATGAATAAAAAAAGTTTTTTCTCAATTAATAATAATTTAGTGAAATGTCTATTCAGTATTGGTTATGTAAGCTATGCTGAAACGATGGGTCGAATACACTGTTCGGATTAGTGGGTAAGTCTTTGGTCGCATTGGAAAAGGCAGGAAAACATTTACTTTAATACATAGAGAGCTTAATTTTGTACTGAAATAACGCATATGTCTTACACAGAAAGCCCTTTAAGCTGAGACTTGAATTGATTGAGGTTTGACTTGACTTACATTTGCTTTTGTCGATCATATTTATATTGCGTTTATATATTTGCTTTAGTAGACAGTATTAAAGCCAAAAACATTTTTAAGGGCAATGTTTAACTGTTGTGAAGATTAACATAAAGTCTAATAAAAATGCATTGCTTTCATACAATACTTATATATCTTAAGTAGCTTTTCATTCATATAATATATTGTATAATCTATAATATATTAATATATTTTTATTCATACACTTCAAAGAATAATTCCTTTTTTAGTTGATTTTTATTTCACTTCATATACAGTATCTGTGAATATTGGAAAAAAGTAATGAGTTTTGAATTTTAAAGAAATATTCTACCAAGTACTATTGTGGTGACTGGATGAAAGCATGTCCACCGCGTGTCAAGCGAGTTCACTTTTAGACTGATTTTGATTATAAGAGCGAAAGAAAATAACTGTAACTCTTGTCGATTATAACAAGGATTATATCGAACTTAAGTGAGGACAACAACACTACTGGCATACCTAGACACTTTTTCTACGATCACGACTTTACAATTATTATTATTAGAAATGATAATGTGATTAAATGATAGAAAAGTACATTTATGTATAGAATGATAGAATTAATGCTATGAATAGGGTTTAGATATAAAGCAATGCGACTCTAATCGGTTGTGACTTATGAGTCGTCACAATATTAATGTTTTTCAATATACGAATTCAAAATCATCTCTTATTAATTCCAGTCAAATAACTGTTTTTTATTGTTATTCAATCGATATTTTGCTTTATATATAATTAAAAACATTGACTCAGACTTATGATGAATGCGAACAGTGTTTGCTTTTATTCAGTTCACAAAACATGAAATTCTTTTGACTTTGATTTTGATTGAAACAACAGATTCAGAGCAACGAACAAAAGCATATCGAAAGGTCAAGATATAAACCTATCTTATTAGCTCCTGGCAGAATATTGTTTTTAGACCTAGCATCAATAATAATTGTCAGTATAGTGTTCAGTAAGTACTGATGCAAAAATCGATTGCAATGATCTGTTGATTATTTTATACAATTTATTATTACAAACAAACAGCTTATCATCAAATCAAACAGAATTAATATAGGAATCAATAGTATAATATGACAGACAGTGGTCATATTTATACCCAGAACACATAAACATTGAAAGGGAATAATTGATGAGCAAGCAAAATTCTGCATTCATTTTATAAAATTCAAATTCAATATATTTGATATTCAAGAGCCGAAAGTCTAGACGATTGTTGGAAAACATAAATCAAATAATTTATTTGTATTTTATATTTATGTCAATTTAGAAATCCTTTGATTTTCAAAGTATTATATAATTTAAATAAATATTTATTTCGAGAATTAATTGACTGAATTAGAACTGATTTGTCGTCTATTATATAGATTTATATTGATATTAGAAAATTATTCAGTGTTTTATCATTGATAGCACTGTATGTCGAGTGCAATACAATTTCGTTTGATTAGTCGTGTGAATGCATAGGCACTGTAGGCTGTACTGCACTGTAAGCCAATACTGCATATCTGTTTCCCTGTTTATATTGAATTCTTACAATAGTTCTGGAGTTTGTGTTCTATTCAAGTCTTACATAACATAACAGTTTGAAAAAACGTTAGAAATGAAGCAGTGAAGCACTGAAGCAATGAACTGTAATGCCAAACCATCCGGTGCTAACACTTAACTATTTAACTGCACTTTTGTTACACTTTTGTATTAATGGAAATAAGAGAAAATTCTTACGACTATTTTGTAGAGTGAATGCAAAAGTAATACAAATAAAATTAGAGAACAAAAAGTTCGTTAATCTCTTCCATATATTTTTAATGAATTATTCGCTCCCTTTCCCTCCCTTTCGCTCTCATTCGCTCTCTTTGTAGTTCTTCTTCTTCTTCAGGACCCGAACTCAAGTAATTGCCGAAAGAGATAAAAGTGAATTCCAATAATTCAGCCCGGCTCAATTCTGTTAGAGATCAGTTGCCATACGTTTACAAGCGATGCCTTTTCTCCCTTTCTCTGTTCAGATGCCTTTCTCTGCCATTCTATGCCTTTCTCTGTTCACAATGTTCTGAAACAATAGCCGATTCGCCGATTGCTCTTTCGCTGCACTTTTGCTCCTTTACTTGTTTTCCGCTTCATTTGGCCGCATCTCCCAACTCAATCACGTCAGCCCATTGTCAACACATTGTACACATTGAACACACGCAACACAATGGGCTCTCACTTTCACTTTATACCATATACTTCTGTGGCAATTATTTTAATAAAACTTCTTTAGCATAAGATTATACTCTAAGCCAACAATAGTTTCGCACATTTTATTCAGAAATTAATTTTCATTTTATTAGCCTTTTGTTTGGCTTTTAAACTAATTTTGGGATAAATAGCAATAATATGTACTCAAATGAATTCAATACAATTAGGAAACTATTAATTTTTAAAATAAATGACATTTTCAGTAAATGTAACTCAACATACATTGAATTTCAAATATTAAACCGAGTAATTCTAATCTACGAACTATTTACGACTATTTGGAGACTACACTGAGCCCTTTATTATGCTTTTGATTATTGCCGGATGTTTTAGTAGTACCGGATTCCCGGTATATCAATATGAATAATATCAATCAAGCACTTAACAAGGCAAGATTTTCGTTCAACGTAGATAATAATTTTGATAATGATTTACACCAGGGCATTGGCATTCCAATAGATGTATTGAATCCGATATTACTGAAGCCAAAAGGAATATAAGTTTTATAAATAACTTGAATTTTCAATTCTTTATAAACCATTTGTCTCTATACTACTAATGCATATAAAACTATCAATTCTTATGTTAGACAATGAGAATCTCATAAATCTTTAATACAACCAAATGGAAAGGAAAGGGTTCTTGTAATGTTGCCCCTGCCCTCCAATTTACCCTCATTTTTAACTTTAAAATATAAGCTCAAAAATAAGAGGTGAGGTTCGGGTGAGGTTTAAGTGGGTCTTAGTGGACATTAGCAATAGAATGACTACGAAATGCCAACAATTCATCTGTAATAAGGGTAGACTTGAGTTTAATGAAAATTGTTGTGCTGGATTCTTTAATTTTCAATAGGTTTGTTCGTTTATATTCAAAAACTGCTTTCCCTCTACTGAGTGGAGATCCCTCTACTGATTGTCTTTTGTCACAACAGCATAGATAGTGTGATAAATAATATTGTGATTGAATGCATATTTGCATAAATATATTTTGAATGAAGACTTGTTTTCTATTATATAGCCATAAATCTGGATATAAATTCTTTTCAGTCGAAAAATGAATGCAAAAGTCGTTTTTCTAATTTGACACATATTTCCACTTAAATTCATACTTTTTGCTAACATAAGTGCAAAAACTCATTGACACTAACTTTTATAAATTCAATTCAATTTATTACTTTTCTTTTTAAAGTTTTAAAATATTTTTTTTATGAAAATTAAAGTTAATTTAGGAATGAAGTGATCCATATTTGAGTCATTAAAATCTAGAATAATTATTGTTTTGCCTTGCTCTCATCAATTAGTCTTTTAAACCTGTATTTGAAAATGAATCTTGATTATTTTTTAGCTTAAGAAATACCTGGAGTAGTATATAAATTTATATTATTTAATCAATAGTTCATTAAAAGTCATGTAAATTGTGTAATACATTTGATTATATTTTTGTTTTATATTATATTTCAGTTGAACTCATTCAGAGACCAACCAATTTTGAATGTATTACAACTAACATCCTTGTGCTGACCAGTTGAAAAACTTGGCCATTGATACTACCTGTCCTTTTAAAGCTTGTTAAATAAACAATAATATATATGTGGATCAATAACTCTTATCTTCAAACTAATGATCATTTTGATGATCCAGTCATTCATCCGCTCATCGCTATAGCAGTGTATCGGAGGTCATATCTAACTTATTTAATAGCATTGGAGTCAATCTACCCGTATTAGACATTATTGTATTCATACCGGTATCATATTTAATATTCAATATTTATATCAACATTTTTTTGCGATAAAAATTATTTTTGCAAAATATTTGTCAATTCTTGGGTCGAATTCTCATTTTAATCAACTAAAAGCCATGTATTATATGATCTTGCCAATTTGGTCATACAATCTATCCAGATCCCATATCTGCATACAATAGTAGCTTCTATTTGCTGTCAATAGTTATTTATTCAGAAAATCTTTAAAAATATGCATTAAATCAATCCATTTTACATAATATCGAGAGAAGAAAAATCACATTTCATATCATATGTTTGGAGTCGAAGAACAATGGATTGAAAGCAGATATTTTGACATTTTTTTATTCTCGATATTTAAAAAAATGATTTACATTTTACAGTCTTCTTATGTGTACCAAAACTATTGATATTCTCTACAAAAAGTCAATATTTTTTTATGAAAAATGAACAAAAATACCACAAAAAGTAAAAAATCTAATGCATTGAAAGGGAAATGTGATGTGTATTGTATTGTATTGTATTGTATTGTCAGACAATGCGTTTCATACTATGAATAAACTTGTAATCAATACTTAACTCAATAAACGAGACAATTGTTTATTTGACTTACATTATGGTCACTGACATAATCATAATCAACATCACTATTAGAATGAAAGACAAAAACAGACTGACACAGATGATAATGAAAATATAAAAAATATTCTGTCAAACAAAATGTGTTTTCTTGAGAAATATTCTTAAAACTAAATTATAGAAAAAATTAACGATAATAGAAATGATATAGAAATGATACAGATTCAAATTAGCATTACTTAAGGATAATTAAGGAAATGCAGGCAAATGTAGGCAAAAATGCTAATACACTGGAATTTAATTGATAAAGAAATGTAGTTCTGATGAAAATTATTTCAATTAATTCTCTGATAAATGACACATAATTTAGTCAAAAATATTAAGTTATTTCTTAATAGATTATGAAATGCTATGTATTTTGGCTGCATTTTCCACATTCATTCGGCAAATATTTTATATCATAACTGAAGTCTAGTCCAGGGATTAGTCATTAATGTAGTCGTCTTTAAAGAATAGGGTTTCGACCACTTCTAGGAAACAGACTTAATATAAGAATTTTTCCACGAAAACCAAATCTTTTATATTATATAACCAGTGAATCGATTGATTCAAACAAAAAAAAAATTGTGAATATAATAAATAATATGAAAAGATATAAAACATTAGATTATTATAAGAAACTAATTGATAGAAAAAATTCTTATTATTCATATACGCCTGAAGTGAAAGAGGCTTATGAAAGAAGAATATTGTTGGTCAGCACTGGTCTTATCTTTCTTTAGCGAATGTGTAAAAATTTTTTCATTATTATGACCAGTGCTGATGTAATCCATCGACCATTGCTTTGAGACAGACTCTGAGTACAGATATATCAATACATTAGTATTTTGTCGGCACAGATATAATGAAGATAACAGTTATCCATAAACTTATTACTAGTGTATGTGTCGCTGCCATTACTGGTGCTTCGTTTGCAGCACCAGTGCATCGTCTAAGCCGGTGCCACTAACTTATTCCCTCATTGTTACACTCGTATACAATGCCATTATATGCTGTCAGCCTCTGATTCGTGTGCACGCACTCTATCATCCCTGTAATTATCGACTAACGAGGTTTTCGAGTCAACTTTCATGCTTTGCTGGCTTTGATTAGTCCTTAGTTTTACAGCAATAATATTGAATAAAATTCTCATTAAATTACATTAAAAAATATTATTCTCTTGTTTTCGTTATGTCTTTCTTAATGAGCTTATATTTTAGCACTGAATATACGGATACAGAATATAGAGTACAGAATAATATAATGATTGCTCAGTCCATACAAATAATCATTAAAATTCAATCTTATATTCAATCAAATAATAATGGAATTAAAAGTTTGCAAATTCTATATTAATATTATTTGTCTTAACATTAATTAATGGATTTGTTTTTGGTTCGCATTTAATATATTCAAAATATTTGTCTTATTTTTTCTCTTGACTGAAAATATTTCGATATTCTTCCTGAGTGTGTCTGTACTTGTGTTAGAAGAGTAGAACTTAATTGCATTCTTAGTCTACAGTATATGAGTAGTAATGCGAGTATTGGAGTGAATTTTGGCAGCGGTGCAGACCTGCTCCAAATGTTTGGGCCAAGTCTTACACAGATAAGAGCCAGCAGTCGTCTCATATGGCTTTGGACCGTAAGAGATCGACACGAAGAAGTCTACGTCATCGTCAGGCTGTCGGTTCGGCACATGAGGAGCACAGACGTCCGCCAGCGTCTAAGTGTAAAACTTGTTGCAGAAAATTTCTCGCGTTTCTCGTGTCCAACGTAGGCCTCTGTGTCCTCGTAGTGGCCTACTCGGTCGGCGGCGCCTTCATGTTCAGAGCGGTCGAAGCACCCTATGAAGTACAGACCGCCGACAAAGTCAATGAACTCAGGAATAAGACTATTCAGCACTTGTGGAACATAAGTATGAATTACTCTATTATTCTGTTGTTCTCTGTTTACTCCGATTCCGATGCCTTTGGAAATGAATTTGCATTAATGAGCGCATAAGTCGTATTCATATAATATCTGCCTTTCCTTTGTCTTCCACTCCTAGCCTACAACAACAATGTTCTCTACTATAATAAGTGGAGGCAATCAATTGTGGATGAGATAAAAGTGTTCCAGACCGATCTGCTCAGAGCCATCAAGGAAGGCTATGAAGGCAAACAGGATGTCGGTCAGGAACAATGGTCTTTTTCTGGTGCTTTCCTCTTCAGTTTGACTGTCATCTCCACAATAGGCAAGTTTTTAATTAATTTTCTCATAAAATATCACTGTTTTTCGTCTTCATTAATCGATTCCCTAATATAAGAGATTTTTTTTGCCAAATAATCGACAATAAAAGTAATAAAAGTTTTACTGGCATTGAATGCTTGTATAGCTCTCTCTCCCTCTGTCTGTAATGCTCTGAAGACAATTGAAGACCAGAGCCAAGAATTAATTATGTTTTAGTTCACCCGAAAAAGTTTGTGAAACCAAATGATTCATTGCACTAAAACACTGTTAACTCTCTGTTGTTGATCACAATTACGTTTAACGATTGTTGTCTATACAGCTATTATTAAATGTGATTCAACTGATTACCGAACAAATAAACAAAATTGCATTCTATTCGATAGTAAACAACAAAAGTTTTACAATAAATCAATGCCTCTATAAAACTGAAATTATTCATTCGAACTGTAAGACTGACTATAGATATAGGATATACGGCATAAGACATAAGACATAAGACATAAGACATAAGACATAAGACAATCGCAAATATCAATGCAAATGATATGAATCTATGGAAAGACTTTCTATTTATACACAACAGTATATTCTGTGCAAGTGTGCAGGGCTCAAATTTAGTATTCATAAAAGATTCTGGCAATTCATATCGACGTTTTCCTAAACATGAGACCAAATATATCTTTTTATTATTATTTTTTTCTTTTTTTGCGGAATATCTTTCGAAATCATTTATCAGAAAAGGATTCGCTTTTTTATTATTTTTGTTTAACTAAAATCAAAATAAATTTTTATACTCTTATTCATTTGAACTGTTATTTTGATTTACATTTAGTGTTAATGCGGAAACACATGCAATATATGCATAAAGAATATGAAAGCTGTCATCAATTCTGTATGAATTCTGATGAATAATGTGTTCAATGCGTCAAATCTGTAGAAATAAATGAATGAAAAGCTTGTTATATATAAATGACTCAAAATATTTATTAATAGTTGACTCCAATTCTAAATACACTCTTTAAGACCGTCTCTGAACCGAAGCTCAGTTCCTATATCTAAGAAAAGAATTGCGAATTCTATTGAATAATAATATATTTGATTATTTGTAGCCATAGTTCGAACAGTTGTATCGTTTGAACGCCGGCTCCTTTCGACTGTTGCAGGCGTTGATCGCATTGTCTATTCTTGAAATTCTAGTGAAACAGAACCGTATGCTTGTTGTGAGCTGTGTATCACTTCTGTTACTTCTGTTAGTTCTTACAGTTCTTACAGTTGTGCAGCTCTGGTGGCACTCAGTGCACTCGAGTCTCATTGGAATAGGTCCAAATCCGTATCGCACTCTTACCCTTACTCTTACTCTTTCTCTTAACTTTGAAGTATATATTAGTTGCGATACATTTCATAAGCCTTATTCATCTGATCTCGGTATTCGCCATATTGGCTGTCTTTGAATTCTGGCAATTCCAACATCACTGCCACTGCACTTCTGCAGCTCAGTTAGCTCTGTTCTGCCTGTGCTCTGCACTCCTTACACATAGCTATTGTCAATATAAAGAGATTGTCAGCAAAGATATAAAACCATAGCTAAGGCTCCGACGTATCAAATAACACAAGAGTTGAGAACAGTTCTCAATCGATCAAATGCTGACATAACTATTGGCACTGAATTTTGAGTATATATTGTTGAGGACAGACATTCTGCTCACACATTAATTGAATGATTATTTAATTAAATAAAAACACTTCCTTTAAGACACGATTTGCTAAAAAAAATACTTCTATTTATATCTTAGCTATAATTGGATTAAAAAAGTATCAATAAATGCATACATTATTTAATATTAATTCAGTGATTCGTGAATTCAATTATAAATAGCATTGTTTTATATTTTCATTTTATCCGGAATATCTTTTAGAACTATGAGTTACCCTATATTAATGGTCAAACACAGTATGTATTGTATCAGAAAATTAAAAGAATTTAAATATTTCTTCAAAATTCACTTTTATTTGAACAGTAGAATCGAGACTCGGATTTGACCCCTGTTTTCCGATTTCTAACTAGATCAATTATATGAATTACTGAAGAATATTAAATTGAATGATATTCCATCTGTTGCCTCTCATTTGATCAGGTCTAATTTGTAGTTTTCTTATAATTGTTAGTCAGTTAAACATGAACTTGCTTAATCATTTGCCACAATACAATTGTCCGGTTCATTGATAATGATTTATGTAATTACTACTAATTTATTAGAATGTATTGACAAATGATTCTGGATTAATATTCAATTCAGTCATCAGCGATAAGTTAGGTGACTTTGTGACTTCGGTATAATGAACTAGGTAGTATATATTAATATATTTTTAACAAGATTAAAATTGGAAATATTGTTATAATTTGTTAGGAAAAAGAACCAGCACAGTTTTAACTTTTATCAGCAAACAACAGACAGGGATTAGGTTTTCTTAAAACTCGAATTCAATAATCGAGAAATTGTATTGAAAGCACTGAAAGGCAATTAATTGAAACCTGAGATATAGTATACATCTGTAAGCCTTTATTCAAAAAATCCGATTCATTAGAGCCAATCAATATTTCAAAATTTATTAAAACAATGTTGTAATCAATTAATCATAATTTACTAAAGAATTGAACGATTTATTTGTGATCCGATTTGTGAAAGAATTATAACAAACAGTTCTGCAGACAATTCGTCTGATCTTTTTCGAAGAGTAAAATACAAATATAACTATTATTCAAAGTCTATTACAGGTTATGTAATAGAAATGGCCATGTAGGTAGGCCTGCCAAGTCTCAAGGATTCACCTTAATTCTCAAGGAATAAGGGTTCCACTCAAGGCGAAATGCTAGGGTACTTCTTTGAGTAACAAACCTCAAGGAAAAAATTATTTGAATGTTTTTGTACTAAAAAAGTATTCTATAAAAAAAATTTTTAATACAAAACATAACTCTGATCCTAAATCTGACTGTGTGTGATAAACAATAACCCAGTTCATTGATCGATCAAATTGTGCAGAAAATTTTTACTCAAAACAAATATTAAGATCTGTTGTCAAATCTATATCTATCTATTAATACAGATGATACTAATGTAGACTAATTTAGTGTAAATATTGAAAAGAAAATTCAAACGTGTTTTCAATCATTGAATGAAAAATGTTTTTCTCGATTCGAAGTGCATTTATAGCCAAACAAAAATATTCTTCAGCCTAAACCAGCAAAAGCCTCTCTTCAGCCATTTCCAAGTCTTTCCCAACATTTTTTAGTCTTACTGGTCTATTCCTTTGTTAATAAAGGACTTTTCTATCAGGTCTACCCTTTCTTCCTTCTTTCTTGGGGGTGGGAGGCGATTACAAAACTATATACTCCTTTTC
>JAQIWA010000849.1:0-24313 GCA_034693305.1 Eueremaeus valkanovi
AAGCTCAAAAAAAGGTACTGGGACACATTTTGAGCAGAAAGTTTTTCGACCGAATTCGATCATTTGAGGAGCACTTTCGATCAAAATAGGTTAAATCCCAATCCCTGGGTTACCATTAGCTACCCTTCCTTGTCAGATATATCCTAGCCATTTCCCTATCAATTCCATTTCCTAGCCTTTTCATATAATGACGTCATTATTGAATATCCCATTGATTTCTGTGTTAAACACGTGACAGACAGACAGAAAGTGACTAAACTTTAAAGTGACTGCACGTGCGTTGGATTGCACTCTTAGTTGAGTTGTTATTCACTAAATTGTTGTTCATTTAACTCATTATAATTAACTAATAATTATAATTATAATTAATATTTAATTAATATATTAATCGATTGAAGTGTTGCCCGAAATCTGAGTGAAAATGAAGACAAAACCGATTTCACACAAATCGGAGAACACTTTCAAAGTAAGCAAAATATTTATATATTTTTATATTTATTACTGATTTATAAATCCAATGCAAATGCAAACAAACCTTATATCCGATCCAAACGAATAGTTCGAGTCCTTCGGCCACCGATTGTCTCAAATAAATATTTCGGTTTTGCATAATCTGAAGCGAAGAGTGAACACCGAAACCAGTGATGAGTCCATCAGTCAGTTCGCTATCACTCTTGAGAAGTGGTTTGATCTGAACGGAAGCCAACACTTCCACCAATTGAGACAATCGATCGGAAGTCTGGTTTCGGTCCAGAGTTTGCCCCAAATAATCGTCGGACAGAACCGATTGATTGATATTCTTATAGAAAACCTAAGAATTAAAGACAATTTGGCCCACAATGTAGTCCTAGAACTGGTAGTATCGCTGGCGCTCGACCTCAACACCGATTTCTACCAATACTTCGACAGAATTTTGTTGTCTTTAATCGATTTGCTCGACACGACTGACACAGAACTGATAGAAAATATCTTCGTTTGTCTTACGTTTCTCTTCAAATATCTTTGGAAATACATTAATAAAGATTTCGCTAATAATTATCGATTGTTTGAAACGCTTTTAAAGTCGAAAAAAGATTATATAAGAAAATTCACGTCAGAATCGGTTTCATTTCTGGTACGAAAAGCGCAGAACAAGTCTTCAATATTTGATATAATCTTTGAAAGTGTGGCCAAAGATAACAAACTAATTGAAGGCATCGGACAACTGCTCTATGAGTCCGTCAAAGGCCTGAACAACGACTTCCACAGCTCTGCCCAGACTTTCATGAGTTTATTGTTCGATAAATATCTGAATACAGAAAACGATAATTTGGACCAAACTATTGGTCTTATGTTCGACTCATTAGTCGAATATATATCTAAACAGAACTCACAACTGATTTGGAGAACACTTTTGATTGATTCCGATTCCAAAGCAATTGCTCTGAAAAAAGTGATTTCACTCCTGAAGGCAGTGATTGGACACAAGGACTGTCAGCTCGTTGTCAACGCATCCGAATCAGTTGAGTATCTGATTAAGTACTTGGATTGCAGTGCTTTGGATGCAAACGATAAGAACAATATTTTGAGTTCTTTTCATTATCTTCTCTTCAATTGTTTTCAATACCTGACCCCCGAAGACATTAAACTTATTAATGAAAAGCTCTTCGAATCTGATTGTCTGACAATCGAACAAATATTTGATTTCACGAAAAGTGTATTCAATTGCGTGTCATTCGAGCGAAACATTTTGCCATCAATTCTGATATTCTGTGCCAAACAATTGCGATCTGATTCCTACGAATCCAATCATTTTTCGCTTACGATTAAGCTTTTGGTCGAATTAATACTAACCAAACGCCGGCGACCTATATATGGGACTGAAGTCAAAACGATTTCGAAGTATGTGTTGCGGTTCGACGAAGACATTTGCAGAATATTTGTTGATATCGTGAGCACAACCTGTGACCCGAAGATGATTTGGTCCGCATTCGTATGTTTACCCAATTTTATGCATTCAATTAATGAACAGATTATTATCGAAGCAATTGTGGAAACTCTGCTAAAAATAGAGTCCAGACGTGACGCCAATCATTCAGACAATCAATGGTTCGGTTATATTATAGTCGAAGCAATGACTGCTTTGATTGTATTGAAAAGTGGAAATCCTATCAACGAATTGACCCCAAAATTCTTCATAGATTTGATTAACTCTAATGCAGACAATACTGAAATACTTCAGGCCTTCGATCTCTATCTGTCCTTCAATAAGGAATTCACTGAAAATGGATTGGATTTGACTGTTTTGGAACAGATTTACAGCCAATCCCTGGAAAAAAATTTATCGTCTTTTGACAGAATTAAAAGACTTATTACTCTTCACATATTGACTCTATTCGACCCACCCTTACCTCCATCTGAAGACATCAATTCAACCAAAGATTCTGTTTTCAAAATTTGCTTTAAATCTGAATCGATTTGCGCTGATTTGCGTGAATACCGAACAAAACTAAAATGTCTCCAAAATCTTGACATCTCTTTCGTCAAACACTCGATTCCATTGACTACTTCGGGTGGACTCAACTTTGAACAGATGCCAATCCACTATCTGTTTGGAGCTCTTTATGAAAACTTTTCGCTATTATGGCAACCGATTCAGAAACTGATCTCAGGATACGCTAAGAACTGGCAGAAGAAGAGTGTGTTTTCTCACATATTATTCAATCATTTTAGACAAACGACAGAATATATTAATGAAAACAATAGTTTTGATAATAATTATTATCAAAAAGATGTCCAAAAATATTTGAATTCCGACTCATTCTCGTCGAACACATCTGAAGAGAGCTTAGCCTCCAATAGACCTGATTTGGCGAATCACAGACTATTGCTGTTGAAGACAATGAAACTGTTCGGTGAAGTGATTGAGCCCTCGAATCGGGAATTCGTTTCATTATTTTTTGATTTCATTGATAATGAAATGAGTTTTCATTTAATATTCGGACAAAACTCGAGAGAAAATATTGGAATTGAAGACCAATTGAATGACAATCAGATGGAAATCGACTCAAACGAAGATCCGAGTGATAAGAGAGAGGAAGAGAAGAATAAGCCGACAATCGGTCGAAAAACGCTTTGGAAAACACTTTTTTCGTTTTTATCGGTTTTATCCGAATTCAAAAACCCAAAGGCTTTATATCGAGAGAAAGAACTTCTGGAGCTTTACCTCAATTTGTTGAGTTGTCCCGACTCTGAAGTACAGAAGAACGCATTCAATTGTATCGCAACTTATAATAACTCGTATTTAATAGAATTCAAAGAAAACTTTTTGCGATTAATCGATGAAAAGACGTTTAAAACTGAAATCTATTCGTTTATTCTGAACACTGAGTCAGACAATAGTGTCTTAAAGAGTGGTAATCGACCCAATATAGTGCCGATTCTCATGAGAATACTTTACGGAAAGATGTTGTCAACCAATGGGACCAAAAGTCACGGCAAGAATAGGGCAGACTTTAGGCGTTCAATAATATTGAAAGTATTGACTGCTTTCGACCGAAAGGAACTCATTTTGTTTCTCGACTTTGTTTTTGCGCCGATTATTGAATTCGTTCGAAACGATTACAAAGGACTGAATGAAACGATTAAATCAAAGATCGATATAAAAGCGTTCATTCCTTTGCATCAGTTCCAGGCATTGGTCCGGACCTTACATTTCGTTTTAAAGCATTTCGGAAACAATTCCGAAGCAATCACTTCATACGTATACAAAGTCTTAGTCGTCGTCTCGACTCTGGCCACTCATCTTCTGCTGACTCCCAATCGGAACTCAATTAATGATTATTCGATAACTCGTCTGAAAGACATTCGTTGCCATTGTTTCAAAGTCGCCAAAAGTTTTTTCGATACTTTCGACACATATTGCTATTCAAGTGCCGAAATCGACGCACTCTTCCAGAGTCTGATTTGGCCGCTATTACCGCATTTGGATACCGAAAGCCTGAGCACTCCCTCTCCTCTGCTCACACTTTTCATCTGTTTTAGTCAAAACTCGCGTTACTTTAAATTGTTGGCCAAATCTCATCCAACGGACAAAGAGTTGACACCAATTAAGGCGATTGTAAAGATTTACGACAATCCCAAAGCTCAGACACCAGTTATCTGTGCTGTGACTCAACTCATAGAAAACCTTTTAGTTTTGGATGATTTGAGTGATTCTAATGAACAGAACTTAACACCGATTGAAGTGAATGACACGAATATAGCTATTAATTGCAATCATTTGAATGAAGAGCTAAGTCTGGGAACCGTTTTATTACTTCCATTCACTTCAGAAATACTGAATCGAATTCGGGTTAACTCCGAAACCAATAAGAAAAGTGATGGCAAACAGAAGAAGAAAAGTTGGAACTCTGTGTTCACTGCACCCGAACTTAATATTCTTTCGCGACTCAGCTCTTATGTGACTCAATCAGACGAAAGTCAAAAATTGATTTTACTTTTGATTCAATCGATTGACGTTAAGAGCAGTGAAACGGAGAAAGAATTGCAAACTTTGAGCGCTTTAACACATTTA
This sequence comes from Eueremaeus valkanovi, assembly GCA_034693305.1. Lineage (NCBI taxonomy): Eukaryota > Metazoa > Arthropoda > Arachnida > Sarcoptiformes > Eremaeidae > Eueremaeus > Eueremaeus valkanovi. Next base: position 4,556 of record JAQIWA010000849.1, read on the forward strand.
GTCAAAAACGTGAGAACAGAACCCAACGAAGTCTTGAAGTGTTTGATCCCATTGTTTGGCATTATATCCAATTGTGTTTCGCGAACACAACTCTGCCATACATTGAAAGTATTGGTCGAAAACAATACTCATTTGTCGTCTTTGTCTCAACTCGTCTCTGATATGAATGCCTTTAATCCCAAATTCCCTGAAGAACCGGATTATCCAAAAAGAATCGAAGCTTTCAAAGCGATTAACGCAAAAATTGAATCGATTTCAGAGAATGAGTTCAATAATCACTTTATTTCACTGATTGTCTATAATTGCGTTCATTTCATTCAATTCTGCAATGATTTGGCTATTCGTGAATCAGCCGGACATATGATCAGAGGTTTATTGAAGCGATTGAATCAATCGAATGACAACGAGTTGTTCCATATGTTTGCCATAAATCTGATTCTATACTCGACTATAGCTAAAGGACTTCGAAGTAAATCAGAAACAATTCGACACAATTTGATTGAATTAATGCTTTCATTGATCGAAATCTGTGGGCACAGACATCCAGTGCTCCAACAGTTGGCTCTTCTCTCTAATAAAGAAGACGAAGAAATAGACTTTTGGTTGAATATAAAGCACATACAACTGCACCGGAGAAGCAGAGCCTTAAGCCGTTTGGCCAGAAATCATGATTTGCTGAAAACACTTTCGAATAGAATAATAACTGAATTCCTGATCCCTTTGACCACAAATTTCTTGATTGATATTCATTACACTAAACAAACGGCTCTTCTTAACGCATCGATCGAAGCTATCGGTGCATTTTCTAAATACACCCAATGGTCTAAATATTATTTTATATTAAAATTTTATATCAATCAACTGATTGCACAAAAAGGCGATCAAAAAATCAATATTAGAATCATTTGTTCGCTTTTGGATAACTATTCGTTCGGTTCTTCGCAATCGAATGAAACCATTGATATGGAAGTGAATGAAGAATTAGAAGAAGAAGAAGAAGAGGAGGAAGTGGTGGCCAATGAGTCAACAGTACGAAGTTTTGAGTTGGAATCGAGTGAAACAAAGCCCAAATCTTATGACTCAATTCTGAACCGTTTACTACCACTGCTTCGCAAGTGTTTGCACCAGAAGTCACAAATAGACTTCTCGGCTGATTCCATGAAAAGTGAGTTTCCGGAAGACGAGGAAATACAAAGAGTTCCCATCGGTTTGGCTGTCATTAAGTTATTGAAGTCAATGAACACAAGCCCTGAAGCTATGAAAACAAACACTTCGAGTGTTTTTCTACGTTTGTGTCAATTCTTGCAGTCGAGAGCTCAGAGTATTAGAGATTCGGCGAGAAATACATTCGTCAAAGTAATGGTGTGTTTGGGTCCCAACTATTTGTTGGATGCGCTCAACCAAATGCGGGCCACTCTCAGCAAAGGCTATCAAAGACATGTCTTAGTTTACACAATTCACGCCATTCTCTTGCAATTGAAGCCACATTTAAAGGCCGGAGATTTGGATAAATGTTTGCCCTCTTTGCTGGACGTGTGCTCTTTGGAACTGTTCGGCAATTTGTCTGAAGAGAAAGACGTCTCAAAAATAACAACTAAACTGAAAGAAGCGAAAAAGACTAAGAGTTTCGACATTTTTCAGATAATCGCGGCTTTTGTTTCTGAAAAATGTTTGACTCAGTTATTAATGCCATTAAGAACTGGTCTATTGGAAGCACATAATCACAAGACACTGCGGAAAGTGTCTCAAAGTCTCAGTAAAGTGGGACAGGGATTGATTGGAAACTCTGCGCTGACAGAGAAAACCCTTTTGCTCTTCACTTATGGTCTCATTAATGATATTATTCCTGATTTGCAATTGAAATATAATGACAACAAACCCATTAAAAAAGACAAAACCAAACCAATGAGAGTCGACTCCTTCCTCATATCAAAGCCCATATACCAGAGGACAGTGAGAGTGACTAAAAATAACGAGACATCGAATTCTCATATAATGATTGAGTTCGGACTCAATTGCTTTTTAGCGCTAATCAAACAAAAACGAATGCAAGCGTCAAATGACGAACACTTATCACTTGTCGACCCCTTTATCGGCTTATTAGACAACTTATTGGAATCAAAAGACCCGAAACTATCGACACTTTCGCTGCAAAGTCTTTATACTCTGTACACAAAGTTTGAAGTTTTGCCGTCATTTGCGAGTCATTCGGAAAATATAATGAAAACTATATTTGTTTTACTCAATAAATACGCGAAATTCGGAATCAGTGACAGAGACGACGACAACGTTCAGCTCGTTTTGCTGTCATTCAAGACTTTGAGTTTGTTTATCAAAGACAGAACTGATGTCGTCATCAATGATCAACAAATGGCTGTTCTCTTGTCATATGTAGACCAAGACTTGCACAACGATTCGCGTCAATCGACTGTTTTTATTATATTAAAGTCGATTTTGTCGCGAAAATACAGTTCCGGAGCTTTGCATCGGATTATGCAGAAGTTGGCTGAGATGGCCATCACTTCACCCATTGATTACATCCGAAACAATTGCATTGAATTGTGTGTCAAGTATTTGACCGAATATTCAAACGGTTTGAAGAAAAGAATCAATTTTTTCATTCGTCATCTCGAATATGATATGATATCGGGCCGGGAGTCGGCTCTTACTGTCCTAAAGCAAGTCCTATTAGCCCTGAATTACGATTATTTGCAGCAAAATCTTCACATAATTTTCGTTCCGCTCTCTTCTCGATTGGTTAACGAGCCGTCGAGTGATTGCAAGAAATTAGTGGCCGATTCGCTCATTAGACTACTGAAGCGAATCACAGAAACCGATAGAAATGTTTTGTTCAATGATTTGGTCGTTCCGTGGCTTCAATCCGAATCTGTGCCCCAAAGACTACTGGCCTCGCATTTGTGTTCTTTGTTTCTGTCGGTCGAAGAGAAAGACTTTTTGAAGCGATTGCCAAAAATTTTATCGTTTTTGAGACAACAATTAGATCCGAGTCGTTATGAGACGAGCGCTGAATCAGTGGACGTGACTGACGAACGCAGTGGTGCGACGAACACCGATAGCCTTGTGTTCCAACACTTGAATCTATTTATAAAACTAATGAAAGTCGACTCTCAGTTGATTAAGAAGAGTCTGTTCATCGATGACGTCAATGCGATCTTAGATTATCTCTTATCGCATCACGTATTACATCCACATCTCTGGGTTCGCGTCATTTCCACACAAATTTTTGGACAACTTTTCTCTGAATACTCGACTGAATGTTTGGCCAATTCTATAGTCAATCCATCGGAAAGTTATGAATATCTGATTTCTGAGACGAAACAGAAATTAATACAAATGTCGTCAAAGTTTTGTCTAATATTCCGCGATATCTATGAGTCGGAAGTATTGAGTAATCAGTTGATTAAGAATTTGGTTTATATCTCAAGAGTTTTCATTCAGTCAGCGGACGGAAACCCAAATATATCGACCTTTAAATGGATGTTAAATAAGCTTATATTCGAAGTCAAATATGAACTGAAAAGCGGTTCCAATTCGAGCCTTAAGCGCATTTGTGTCTTCAAATGGATGGCAGCCGTGGCCGTAGAGTTGGCCAGTGAGCGATTGGAACAGTTTTTACCCAACTTTTTGCCACTTCTTTGCAGAGAAGAAGCGAATTCAGACAAACTGTCGAACAATGAAGAGAACAGTGAGCTCTCAGTTCTGACCAAACAAGTGCTCCAACTCTTTAAGAATATTATAGGAACTGAAAAATTCAGTGATTATTACACAAAAGCCAAAACACAAATGAGTCTAAAACGGATCGAACGGAAGAAACAAAATGCAGTTCAGGTTTGGTTTGATTTCAATACTTATTATCTTTAACTGAATTTTAAACAAAATTGAATTTTGGGCTCAATTTTAACGCTTTGTTTCAGTCGGTTAACGATGTCGTCAGAAGTGCTAAAAGAAAAATAGATAAACACAACAAAAGCAAAGCTCAGAAGAAAAGGAAAATTTCTAATTATAAGAGAAATTAATTATAAATTATTAGTCAATTGACTTATATTTGAAAAAATAAATTAAATTAAATAAAATGAAAAAATATTTTATTTTTCAAAATGAATCGAAAGTTATTTATAAATTCGACGAATGATTAAGTGTTTATACATTTGAAAAGTTGTTTCAAAATTCATCACATTTTTTGCATTACTTTATAAATTACATAAGAAATGGATTGAATATAAATATTATACAAATGTTTTATAAATGGAAGCATAGATTAGACTCTAGTCTACAGACTGTATATTCTGTAGATTACATGCATTTCAATGAATTCATTGCTAACTTTTAATATCAATATTAATATCAATATCAATATTAAGCTTAGTTTAGCTCTACTTTAGTCGCGTTGTCTAACTTTGGCATCAAATAGGATTCGGTTCTATTTGATTGACTCAACAATTATTTGTTTTAATCAATTTTTATATATTTTTCTATATATTTGATTGAAAAATGAGAAATGATTTCTGAAAAATAGTTTAATTATTTTTAAAACATTTAATTTAATTAAAAAAAATAATATATTTGTGACCTAAGTATGGTTTCGCACACAAATGCACTTTTCAATAGTTATAATTAGGAGAAAAGCCAAAAGTTTTAACTTTCAAACTGTGCCCGACATTAACCAAATCTACTGTTAAGACTGACTGACTTATTGACCTGACCTGTGATAATCAATAGACGGAACGAACAAACCAGACCTTAGAATTGTGTCACACTTTACTGTAGGAATGTTTTCATATTATTTCTTCAAAAAATAATCTTCATTTCAAAATAACATTAATCTGTGATTAACTTTAAATTATTATCAATTTTTTCATAAATATTTTTTATACAATTTTGTGAGCAATTAAAACAAAAAAAATTAACAGTTTTTATGTGTGTTTACAGATTTTCTCGGCTTATATGATATTATGTATAAAGAAGTTTCAATTGAATAAGTTGTGGGTCTGTTGTGCACATATGACAGCGGAAATAAGTGTTGATTATGACGGCGTCTGACTAGCACTGGCACTGTACTCATGTACTTATCTACACAAATAAGTGATTAATTCACCATTAGATGCAATGCACACACAATAACAATATGAAATTCTGTTCATAATTATCTCATTTTCATATTTTCTCTCTTTTTTAAATCGATTTCATATATCGATTAAAAGTTTTAATGAAATTATAATACATTGAAATAATGTTTAATATCTTTCTCTTCATTGGACTCACTTTTCTTATAGGATAATAGGATAACAGAATTTAGTTTAAGTTTGTTTTGTTTCAAGTAATGCATCGATTCTTATGTATTTCGTTTGCATTTTCTCATCTTTTACTTGAAATGACTGAATGAAAGCATTAATTATGAATCATATGACTCATAATTATGAAGACATTATCAGACTTTACATTTCAAATCATTAGTTGTTCTTATTCTAGACGTGAATTACAATTATTGAATATTAGCACAAAATCCCAAATATTCAAAGTTGAGCTGCGGTTCAATTAATTAAATTAATCACTACTAAAAAGATCACGTTTTAAATGTTCTCGAAAGTGTATGTCCTCTCCTCACAGTCAGAGGCACTTTCGCTTTGCTGACAGTCATCCGAATCGATGGCGTGCTGTTTGAGTCCATACACTTCTGGTGTCTTTGCAATCCTGGAATCCGTGAACTTTTGTGGATAGTTCTCAGAATTGTCGGCTTTCATCTCAGGTATATGTGAGGCTATTATGCGCTCGATTTGCAGCTGACATTCACGCAACAGATCCTGCAATCAATGCATTTACACTTAAATTAGACATTCATTCAGTTAATTAATGCAGATAACGGAGCTGTCAGTGCTGGCTCATGAAGACTGCATAGACTAATACTATGCAGTTCATCACAACTGTACGGCCGAACGCAGACAAACTACCGGAAGCTTTGATTTTTTTAGTTTCGCGTTTGTTATTGTTTGCTATCAGTGTTTGTGTTTGTTTTTGGTTTTGAAGTCAAGATATATTGCAATTTGTATGGAATGGTTGGCAAAAGTACTGAGTTTTGGTTGCATTGGGTCTGAGAAACGAGTGAACACTCCCGCGAATTCTCGGAATCAGAAGAAAGAGTTCAGTTTCATAGAACAGGCCCATTGAATGGAACAGTAGAGGACACATGCCTTGCACTGTAAGGCCTACTACACTGTACGGTTCCCATTCGGACATCTCTTACTTCTTAGTTGTTACCCAACAAAGAAAAGCCACTCTTTTATCTCTCATTAGTTTTAGTGAAATATATTTGTATTCAGAATCGAAATGAAATAAATTCTTGAATTAAAGATTAAATGATTTAATGAGGATAAGACACACTATTGAGTGCAGTCGGTCCAGCATCCTGGCCAATCTAAATTAAGCCTATTCTGTATAGTTTTAAAGCTTTGAGTAAACGTCAAAATTAAACCAATATTTTTGTTTTTGATGCTTATTGTTAAAGACAACTAATGGCAAATTTAACACTGGTATACAGTACAGTATATGCCTGAAAACAGCACTGAACTACATTTTTCAAGTGTTTAATGATTTCGCCCAGGGGTCATATCAGTGGAGAGAGAGAGAGAGAGAGAGAGAGAGAGAGAGACCCGGAGATAGATTTGAGCGCATATTTTGCATTTAAATTAAGCAGTGATTGAGAACAGAGTTGGAAAGAGTGATGCTTTCTATACACTATATGTATGCCTGGGATCGGACTGAGAGCCACTTCCAAACACGAATGGTTTCACTAATAGGTAGTCTCACTGTTGATCAGAACAAGTATGAAGAATAGTGCCCACAGCACATGGAGGCGTGGTGTAACCCTATTCCAAAACTATATTCTTGTGATGCCTCCACCACTTGGTGGCAGAATCCCTGTCGGCAGCTATAAAGTTGGAATTTGCCTTACAGTCCCATTGCCTCCATGGCTGCACTGCCTGCGCGGCCCATTCCTCAAGGCCTTCACGCAGTCTTGGATTGCTAGCCAAGCCATGGCCAGAGCGCCAATTTTGACAAATAGCTGCGGACACGATAGTAATTTTGCACCAATCCTGATAGGAACGGGAGGGGAGGCCACTTCTGATCGGAATGGGATGAAATTGCATAGAATCGAGTGGAAGGGTCGCTATAAGACGGGCTTACTTTCCAATAAAGAACTAATACTCCAATGACTTGAATGCGAACTAATATTCTTTGTCTGATTTGTGCGCATCAGAGGAAGAGCAGCAAAAAATGGCTCAAATCCTGTTACGTCATTGTCTATGTGCACATCCTATGCACTGGTATTCTGGTGTAATGGTGTACTGGTATTGAGCTGTTTGGGACGGCCGTGAAGTGAGTGAATGAGTGGTGAATACAGTATAACATGTAAGACATGAACACAAGTTGTGTGAGTTGTGTGAGTCGTGAGAATTGGGAATCGAATCACAAATTCTATAGAGAGAGTGCACAGAGAGTGCACAGAGAGAGCACAGGGAGTACAGTGTGAGTGAAGGCAATGGTGAGGCAGTGGTGAGGGTCAAGATAATCATCGATCTAATCAGAGATAGACGACCAATGGCTTGCCAGCACAGCATAGGGCGAGCATACGTGCGCTGAATTCGCTATTTAGCTTTGTTTTTATAACTTTAAAAAATAGCAATTTGTGTGCAATGCTTACAGTGCTTACAGTGCTTACAGTGCTTGCAGAGCTCACAGAGCTTGCAGTGTCTGCTATACTGCGCGCACCTTATATTGGGAACCAAAACAAAGAGATGTCACGAATCGACACCCGCTGGGCACAGATCGGGCACATAATTCAGTAACTAATCTCAGACCTAAGATGAAAACCTACCGAAAAGGTAGTGTAAAGCTTATAGTGCGACCAATCAGTCTTTTAACGATTTTTCACTCAAATATTTATTAACTTCGCTCTAAACCAATAAATACTTTGTTTCAAAATTCTTCGTTCAATTGTTTCATACGTTTCCTACACTTTAACTGCTATTCAAGTCTCTCATCAATTATACGCTTCTATGATTTGGATCTTAGAAATGGGTCAGTTTCTAAAGGGAACTGGTCACTTCTAGAAAGTCTTAGGCGAAATTGTATTCTCAGCTTAAAAGTTAGCAAGGATGTAAGACAGAACATGGATATGATATGTTATCCTATTTTTCTAACACGAAAGCGACTCAAAAATATTTTTATTAATGTTTGAAACAAATGAATAAAATTCCAGTTTTGCCCATTTAATGACCGGACCGGAACTTCAGAATGTATGTTCAGATCAAAACTCGGGGGGGGGGGGAGTGGGGTTATTTTTTGAATGAAAACATTGATTGATATGAAACCAAACTATTATTATGGGCCCAAAGGTATAATCAATTCTAGTGCTCAACCATTAATTAGATGTGTATTCAATGATTTCCGTTCATTCAGATGAATGGAAAGGATGTGATAATTAGAAGCATTGAAGGCATGTCTGATGTCTTACCAGTTCTATCCCGGTGATTTGATGCAATTGAAATATCATTGGTATTGAATAACAGATATTATTATTTTCAAGTCTAGCCAAGCCTTCAATGGCAGTGGCAATGCTGGCCGCGGCCAACATCGATGGCGGGAACATAGATAATGTCCAGTCTGTTAATGATAAGCACAAAGCAATTAATGAGTGAGAGCTGACATAATTGTGCAAATTTAGTGCTAATAATCGATTGCTTAATGGATTGGTCGGTAATAGTTATGATTATGAATAGATGGGAAAAGTTTTCTTATGAGAAAAGTTTGTTTACTTCGGTTGCGATCAAACAGAGAAGCCTTTCTTCAGATTCATTAGACATTGTAATGCTTTGAACACAAAGTTTAATATTTCATTCCTAAGCAGTGTTTGTATTGAAAGAATTCCTATCGATGTGTCGGCTGACAAGAGTAGAGAAATATAACTAAAATACTGTTATATTAGAGAGAAAATAGAGAAGAGAAGCGAATACAGAGAGAGAATGTATTAACGAAATCCTAAACAAAATAGAAAGCATTCATTTCATTCAATACAGTCTCCGCCCATATTTCCTTTCCCGAGAGAAGCAGCCCGGGCTAAACTACCTGTTGATTTGTGTCAGGAATGTGGCACTCAATGTGCTCAATGTGCCCAATGTGGCCAATGTGGCACTTTTGTGCTGCACATACGTTCCTCTAACCTAAATCTACAATACCTACTGTACAGTAACTGTAGCTATACCTAGAATGTCTACTTGAAGAATACCTGTAAGGCCATAATACCTGTGCTGCTCTTCAATTATATAAATATCGAACAATATATGTACTGCAACTAAAACTTGATTACAAGACTGAAATTATTGTTGTCCTTATTCACAGCACTCGGGGATCGAAATGAATTCCGTGAAAACAGAGCCTCTCTTTATTGGCAATGCTCTCCAGCAGAGTGTCATTACAGGCGTTCAACAAGTGCTTCCAAACCATTACTTTTGTCTAATTTTATTCTCTATTCAAACGATGTCACGACTTATTACATAACATTGTCTTCGCTTTTATCAAATGATACAAATTTATATATATTTCAAATTCATTTGAAATAACACTCAAATAGTCTATAGTATAGTATTTTTCCCATTCATAAGATTTTTTTTCGTAAGGAATGCAGTGCTTGGTTAGGGTCAGGTACACCATTATTGTGCACCAGTACTATTTTAATGTCGAACCTTTTTGTGAACAAGCGATGAACTTGTTTTCAGATTCCTTTATGTTCGTTCCCCTGCACTGGCATTTCTGTTTGGGCTCTCTATTGCATTAAATTCTCTAAACCTTAAAAATATTGTGAATGAAATCAGTTCTGAATACATAGTACGTACGTTGCGATTGACAATTGAAAGCAAGTGTTTGTGTGAATGTGTGTAAGAGAGGAAAGAGAGAGAAAGATTGAGAAAGGGAGAGAGGGGAGAGAGAGAGAGAGAGAGAGAGAGAGAGAGAGAGAGAGAGAGACTGTGAATATGGTGAACACGCGTCACAAGAATGTCCATAATTTTTGTGACTATCAGTGGCAGTGAACGGCTTTTTCCCATCAGAAAACTGGGTGGGAATAAGGTTTGGTATCTTAAGTATCGGCATATCTCACACAACACACAAATCAAAATATTTGGCGAATTTGTTTAAAAAACACTTGAGTGCCAGAAAAGTAGAGAAGACTTAATTTGCACACATATTCATAAGTGGAATGAATTTGTTTTTTATTTCAGTCAATTATCTGATAAAAGCCATTATCACAGCATTCATAAAGAATGAACTCTTTGGTGTCTTTCCTTATTTAGCTGCAAAACTCGCAAATCTTATGATACAAATGAGATAATGAAATATCAATTAAATAATAAAGTATTTTCTCTCAAGTCGTGAGAAACGCAATTTTCAAACTTCCTATTATATAGAATTGAAAATATTATTTTCATTCATTCGGTTAAGAATGAAATTGTGTTGAAATCTATTTAATTATAAGTAATCTTATTATTAAACATTGACTGATCATAAAAGCAACATAACTGCAAAGTATACGCCACTCCTTGAAATATTTACTTATCTTGGCGTCTGTATGAGACGGGTAGAGGTGGCTATCACTGAAGATGGCCTAAACAGCCCTTAAAACCCTTTTATTTATTGAGAGCCGCTTTCACTTTTTGCGATACGACAGCTATAATCTTGCGATTGACGCGGAAGAGAGTGAAAGTCAACTTAACTCGACTCAATTTCTTCCTACGCTATGTCTCTCTCATTCACAGCTATCAGTATAAGAGATAAATATTAAATATCTGCTCATAAATAAAATTATAAAAATTATTGCTGAGACCCAAACATATGGCTGAGTGAGAACTTGCACCTGACTACTCGATGCGTGGGATGGGATGAGTGCCGTATGTGCCGATTGTTTGTCATTATAGCATATCAACAAATATTTATCTATTGATTATATGATGGCTGCGTTCAGTTCAGTTCAAGTACACGTACGCTATATTACAGCACAGTATGCTATTATACTGTACAATACAGAGTAGTCTATAATATTTGACTTTATTTTATGTACACTCTTATGAATCGAAAGAGACAGAATCGAAAAGTTTGAATCCCTATCCCTATCCCTATCGCTTACATTTCACTGGAATGATAAGTATTCGAAGCGATGGCCATATATTTTACAGCTTTAATACCAAAGTTAAGACCATAGCTGAGAACCGTCTCTATTATATCGACTCTTAAAGGAAGTTCAATTGAGTAATCTTTTCTTGAATTCATGTTTTGGCGGCATATATTCGAGGACTAGCCCTCAGGTCATTTGGATTCCTCTCTAAAATAATGCCAATATATACTCAGCCATATAAAAGAATAGGCATAATCAGGGTATAACTCAAATGTGAGTTTACACATGAGCTCTAAATCGGCAAATATCAATAGCCCTGTTAGATACGAACCAGCACACAATTATTTTCCTAAAAATTCAAGATTCAAATATGACCATCAGTTCAGTAATACTTGAATTCTTCCTCAGAATCAGTCTATGCATAGCTTTAAAATGTTCATAATTAGGCCATTGAGTGTCAAACTATATCATCAAATTGATCCAGCAAATTCAACAAACAGAACCAGAACTGAAATCAGCGAATAATTCAATAAAATTGGAAAAATAGATTCATTGCCAGAACATCCCTAAACTGCAGAGCCCTTGAGTGTCCAGAGTCTGACTGATTATGGTTAGGGTTTGAGTGATTGTGAGAGAGAGCGCACAATATTTATCGAAGTCATTGTTTCGAGCGGTGCAGTCAGGCTGAGTCCAGCAGACCTACAGAGTAGCTGCACAGGCATGTAGGATGGCAACAATGGCAAGTGAACGGAACGGAACCGAACAGAACCACTGCATTACTTCATTAACTACATTAGCTATTTATCGTCTACTCTGAGCCAACACTCGCTTTACATCGAACTCGACTTCCGGCCCAAAGGCAACAAAGAAATGCTTCATTGATAGTACGATAGTTTAACTCAGATGTGTCCTTGAAGTACAGCATTTTTAGATGCCATCAAATCAGACATATTATCAATGAATGTCCGAATGAATGGATGTCGAGTAGGTTTATGTTCGGATAGCTCTGTTGCCTATTAAACCATAATCGCATTGCCTATACAGTAAAGCAATACAACTGCTATACTGTATGTACTGTATGTATAAAGCATTTCCATTCGAGTGATTCAATTGATAAAAACTACTTTTGAATGCATCGCAAAAAAGCAAATCTATAAACAAAACACTGAAATCCAATAAATTTCAAACTGAACTGAACGCCAAAAATGCCAATAAATCGAAAACTAATTAAAGCAAATATAGTTAACTCAGCAGTGATTATATGATTAATACTGTAGTGATTAATAATGAATCACTGCTCAGATCCAGCACTGGCTCTGGACTCAGACGATCGGTTAAACGCAGACAATCAGAAAATGATTAGAAAAGAAAGAATAAGTGATAGCTCTGTATGTCTTCACTGTGTCTTCAGATCAAATGAGCGAAGAGTCTGAGCATAAATAGAAAGCTTTGCCATTAAATTATGAGTTGAAGAAAAGCGGTTTCTTTTAAAAGACTGTGTTCAAGGTTGCCTCACTCGTAGTTGGAATGCATCTCAAATAGTGAGATGTGTTGGCTCAGTTCGCTGTCGCTCTGTTGCTGTTTCGTTGTTGCTTCCAGTTCAGTTTGTGGATGGGAAACCGGGATTCCCCTTTTGCTGGGCACAGGCACAGTAACTATGTTTTACAGAGGGATTTCTGGCTACAGTGCTGTAGGCAAACAGCACGGGGTCTATAATTCTCTGACAACAGTCTTCACATCTCTTTACTGCTTCTTTTAGAGCCCTATCAAAACAGATAGCAATTTCTTCAATGAACATAACATAACACGCTCTGACTGTTGGCTCTACACTGTACTACACTGTATACTGTACTCCACTGTACTCTCCTTTGCTCTGTTGCTACGCTTTTTCGAGTATCACTGCTAAAAAGCATTTCTCACTTTTTACTATTGCTCTCTGCAGTACAGCATAGCTTGAGTTGAATGTCAAACAGAGAGTGCACTGTAGTTCGTAGTTTAGTTTAGACTGAATTTTAGTTAAGTTTACTTAAGAAAGCGCTCGAATCCAAAGCAATCCAAAGCAGTGTTCAATGAATCGGATTCAGTCAAAGCAGTTCTTATGCTTCGAGATATGAATTGAAAATATTCTAATAACCAGAACTGTTATGTGAGAAATGATATACTCTGCTAAGTAAGCGCAATATGCAAATAGCAAAACCATTTGGGGTCATAATTCTATACTCAGATTTGCATTTTTTCGCCACTATTTGCAATCATCACAAATCAAAGTACAACTCGAACTGAGTTGAGAGACCAGACGATAAAGAAAAGTATTAAGTTATTAATGCAATCTTGTGTTGCCTTACATTACATTTATTGGTTTTGTATTGCATTCAATTCAATAGCACATCAATAATAGTCGTCTATAATTGTATGTTATTTGCGACAAACGTTTAATAGTAAATAATACTCTCTTACAAGCACTCGGTTCAAAGCACAGAGTGGGTGGGTGGCTGAACTCGGCTAAACATAGCTATTAACAAAATTAGCCCTTAGTTATTGAGAAGCTATCACATCAAGACAGGCAACCCCTTCCTCTATGACTTTCCCATGGATTTCATTTCCCGTTATTGAATATAATCATTCATTCATTCATTCCTTCATTCTTTCATTCAGTCAGTCATTCATAAACTATTTATAGTAATTAGTTTGCGTATCCTTGTTGGAGACAGGCCAGCATCCATGTGCCGCCGCTTATTGTGCTACTCTAGCACATGCATCAATTTTATCTTTGTTAGGCTGATGCGGATCCTCTTGACACATACATGCGCGCACAGTATGCACAGTATGCACAGTATGCAACAACCACTTGCAGACTCCACACTTCAATAACATTAATTCTATGTTTTATTCTCATTCTTATCATTACATTCTGTTTCAGACAATAAAATTAAAATATTTGCAAAATGTTTATGAATAGTCATAACAAGTGAAACACATAATTAAGTACTGAAATGAATATAAAAAGTGTAAAAATTCGACTGAAATTCTGATTAATTGCCTAACGATAAGCACTTTATTTATTGTTTTTATCTCTGTTCAGAAAAAACTGATTTTGAGTTTAAATTTATTGTGAGATTGTTTTCGGAACCATTAAGAAAAAGAGTTTTACAATGTTTTAGTGGAGCGGCTCTGACTGGAGGAACAGAGAGCAAAGTATAGCAGAGTTTATCGGAATAAAGCTGAGAGTTTAGACCAAATAATCACCCGTTAAAGCAAGAGAAGTAAAATTCTTGGTTTCGGTTCCCTTTGAGTCCCCTCTGTTTTAGTTTGGCGGACATCTCTCACGACCTCCAGTTCTGAACAGTGTTATTCTGAGCACTGGGATCAGTCATGTCCACAAGGGTAGAACAGGGTATTTAGCTATTTAAAATATCTACAGTATTACCGCATCACTGCTATTGAAAGTCGTATGGATTTTATGGTATTTGATTCCGAAAATGAGTTTCAGTGGGTATGCGATCCACAAATAAACCGCTGAATAACAAGTTAACGCTTTCGTCTCACACTTTATACTGTATTGAATGTGTAGTATAGATATGAATGCTTTCAATATTACAATATACAGTACAGTACAGTACAGTACAGTACAGTACAGTACAGCACAGAATCTACTCAATTGTTTGTTTGTTTATTTATGGTCTAATACTGCAAGACTGCATACCTTCTATTATAACAGTGTTTCAAAATCTTATAACTTATACAGTATTATACTCTTAGACTACTTGTATAGTCTATACTCTGTGGTACTGTACAGTATGTATATTAATACTAGTGTTTGAACACAGAGTCACAGTTCATGAGAAAGTCGAGCCGAGAGACATAACTAAGCATTTCTGATAATTCGGATTCTGTAGAGAATCTACTCTTATTAGTAGTAGACTAGTATACAGCCTGTAAAGTGTATACTAGTGTATAAAGATATGCACTAAACTCTCTCCCTATCTGTAGATTCTGTATCTCGAGGTCAAACACCAATTAAACCTTTGGACTCGACTTATAAACTAATATTATTGAATCGAATCGAGTTTTGTTGACAGAAAAACAGCTGATTTGCCATTAGTTAAGACTCGTATTCAACTCATCACATGAAATGTTTAATAAACTAATCAATCAAATCCAGGTCTAATACCTTGCCAATATCGGCACTTCTTCAGATCGGCGGCACTTAATGCCAATTAATAATTACACGGATTTTGCGACTAAACCCATATTTTAATTGAATATATCATTGATTGAACGTAAGAGTGCAACGAATATAGGATCCGATACTTAAACAAAGTTTTCTTTTTATAGACTATTTAATAATTAAATGTATTAATCAAAGTCTCCCAACTTATTGATTATAGCCTTAAGTAATAGACAGCATTGAAGAACAAGAATCGAGATTCGCCTCAAATATTTGAATAAATACTCAATAACTAAGTGAACAATCTTTGCGAAGATTTGTAGTACACTTTAAAAACATAATTAGTTTAAATATTTGGAGAGAATTCTTGCGACTGTTGTTAACAGTTCATAAAAATTCTCTGCTCTCACACCAGAATTCACGACTCTTTCATTTAAACCGTTTCTCAAACTTAGGGAAAAATAATTCCTTTTATTTGAAAAACAGGCAAACGATGTGCCACACAAGGAGTCGAGAATGCGTCCGATTCTCTTCAATTTCTTGAGCCGCTCAACCAGTAATCCAAAAAAAAGTAACAACCCCTCCTTAACTAGCTAGAAAATTTAATGATCTGCCTGTTCCTCCTAATGCCGTACACTTAGGGATGCGAATCAAATGTTTTGGACCGGAATCACAAGTTTTAAACATTTGATATTTTAGTGATTATACTCTTCTGTTTAGTAGTATTTTATATTAAAACTAATACTTAATTTGATGTCTGAGTTCTGCAGTTCATCTGAATGGAGATGAATATCAATTTTTAGTCAATTCTTAAAAAAGTATTCATTTGGTTAGTTTGCGATTGATATATGAAATTTGATTTTATCAGAAAAATTCTTCTGAAATATTTATATTTATTTAATTAGTGACAAATAATTTATAAATGCTATTGATTTTCGAACTGTCGCACACTTTCACGAAGTGGTAAATGTGTAATAAATCTATCGATTTGTCTATACAATCAGTTTCTGTCAGATTAATGCATCAGAACTAGAATTAGGTTTTATTTCAGTTCAAAGTATTCTTTGAACAAAAAATTTATATAAATATTTCACAGACTATACGGAAATTTCATATAATTGGGCTCTAAATGTGACTCTTCTTATGAATGAATTTTCAATCAATGAATTCCAGTGAGTGATCAGAGATTTAGTTTATAATTTAGGCGTAAAAACTATATTCGTATCAATTATTGAATGAAAAAATGATGGATTTTTAGTTTGAGGCAAAAAATAACTAAACAAGTTCGTCGACCTTTCAGTAGGTCATCGCTGAAATTTAATCGCAATCTAATGACAACAAAAGATAGTAAAAAAAAGTTTCCGTGTTTTGTAGTTTTTCTTCAAATTTCTTCTTTATTTGATTCAATATCTCACTTAAGACATAGTAAATGTGATAATGAATGTGATAATGAATACTATGGTTTCAGACCTATTATAGAATTATGTTTTGATTGAGACATAAAACAAATGAAGTATTGAGTCGACTAAACGGCATAACATTGCATAACATATCTTAATCTTTGTTTTATCTAAAACTCTATATTATGTAAAAATATTTTGTTGACAATAAAAATAATAATAATATAATATCTGATAAGAGATAAAAATAAATATTAACTTATTTTAAAAACAGAGTAGAAGTGATTTTTTTAGAAGTAAATAAATAAAAGATTAAAGAGATGTCTGAATAAAAGAATGTGAGCACAAAAGATGATATTCAATACATATTCAGATTTTTCATCCGATATCAAGGCTTAAATCTTATTATACCAATTAACTTTTAACTTTTCTCATTCTGACCTTTGCTCAAATCTAAGCAATTCCTTGCATCACATTCTTGTATAGAATATACAGTAAATAAGAAATGTTTCTTAAAAATTAAAATTATCTCAAAAATCATAAAAATTGCTTCTCTTTTGAGAATTCTCACCAAAAAAACCTCAAAAAACTAGAATCTGTTAAAACATTTTCTTAATGAATGTTTAAGCGAATAAATTCCAGCGTAAGTTAGCTTTTTTGATGATATTTTAAATATTTTTTTCTGATATAATCTATTTAATTAAAAAGATATCAAAATATTTAGCCGGTATAAATTAATGTCTGAGTTGTGTACTCTGTATAACATTATATAAGAATATATTTTTTCTTCTCTTCTAATAACAGGTTTCTAAAGGCAGTGAAGAATATTTTCGATAAATAAATTTGAGGAAAATTTTAAGCAATTAATATATTTTTGTATATTTTAGGTAAATGTTTGAATAACATTAATATATTGTAATTCTGATCAGAAAAAGATAATATTTCTCATTAAATGATTCAATATATTGAGATCTTAGGACTTATGGGAGAGAATGGAGTCAAAATCCAAGTCCTCATACTTGTCCAACACTTCAGGCCTACCATTACTCACCAGTCACACCACATTCCCTCTCAGAATTTTTCATATAAATTAACTTTTACTTTGAAAGCATAAAAAAGACCGCAAATTATATTTATATAATATATGAACGACACGAACGACTTGTGCTGAATCGCAATATAAAAACTCATAATTGATATGTGAATTGAGTGAATTCAGGCAATTCAGTCAATTCAGTCATAAGCCCCATAAAAGCTATGAAAGAAACCTGTCTTAATATAGCCGACAACTTATCTAAAAGCCTATGCAATGCGCGCATTGATTGTCAATATATTTATATTGAATTACATTCGAAACAAATAAGAAATGAAATCATTTGTGTTGTCATTAATATCGATATAATAGAAAACGAGTGAACAGAATATCAATATTTAAGATACAGTGGAGTCAAGTGATAGATATTGATATAAGTAAAGTGAAGCCCAGAGTATCTGCTGGTGCCTTACCTTCAGCACAGAGTTCGATGATTGTTTGTGCATGCTTCTTTATAATCTTTTGGAATTCAAACACTTTCGGCCATTTGTGTAGTCGACGGAGAAGAATGTTTAAAAAGTCGTTCGGGGTAATTGCTGCCAAATCCCATTTCAGTCTATTCAGTACTAATAACTCCCAACCCTAGAGACCAGAGCGAGAATAGAACACAAAAGAGAATAAGAATTGAGTAAATGTTTGATCATATTATGTGCACTTTTATATGAACTTGAATTAAACTAAAGTAGAATTTGCTGCTAAAGTAGACAATACTGTGCTATACCCTCTACAGGTACAGTATATGTAAGGCACGGGCATTGCACACACACACAGTTTTTGTGCTTTTGTTCAAACAATTGTTTATATAAAGCGCTAAACTCGCAGTAAAGTTGGGCAACAGTTGCACCTAAAGTAAAGTTAAGGTGTTTTGCAGTGCTTGTAGTGATTGCGATGAGAATCGCATATTTCTGAAGGCATACCAAAGCGGCCATACCTTATGCAACGCTGGCATCACAGGTGAGTAGCGAAGAGAAAAATAATTTTGATTCAGCAAAGCCTGAGGGTTGGAATCGTACGGAATGTGCCTGAGACACAATAGTGGAAGGGTGCCGGTCGCATGTCTCAACATTGCACCTATTCTTTTATCAACACTATTGTGGCTCACATTTTTATAAGGCATAAGAAGGGCCTTCCGGTGCGTAAGTACTGCGAGGGAAAGATCGCAACAATAAAAAATATGCGCTCTATAGTCATGTATAGTATTATATGCATAGTATGTATAGTCCTCTACAGTATAGTCAATGGTTTTTAATTCGCTAGCTTTGAGACAGTGCTGGCAGTAGTGGTTCGGTAGTGTTCACCTGTTCTAATGGAATGCAGGCACGCTATGCATTCACGGCACTGGCATTCTGTGCGTATTCTTCATATTCTAGACATTGTATGACAAGTTCACAAAAACTCTAAACTCATATAACATATAACTTGTTCGGTATTTGATAACAGATGCGACAGCAGATGAGGAACAGGCGAATAGTTTTGTGTGCAAATCAAATGTGGCTTTTATTTGGCGAACATATTCTTACCATTAATTCGTCGATTGTTATAGACTTGTCTGTATATAAAATTAGTTTATCGGCTGAAAGCGGACGGCTTTGTCTCAGTTTGGAGGCTAAGAAGAGGCACACAGAGCCCAGTAGTTGTAACTGACTCTTTCGGATCTTAACTATCGTAAGGAACCGGTCCAATATGTTCATTGCCAGTGGAAACACTTCGTCCTGACAGCGCTCTTCTTCGCATACCTTAATTGAATACATTTTGCAATTATTATTGAAAATCGATTTCAACCCAAACTCCAGACAATTGAATCTCAAAACTAATCTAAAAGTCTTTTCATCGAAATTATGCGATAAAACACATAAATGTTTGTCAAATATTTGAGCAAATGTTTCAATTGAATTGCGAGGGAGAGGGAGGG